>CAUYON010111048.1:0-10890 GCA_963573935.1 Arctocebus calabarensis | reverse complement strand
ATAACAGTCTCCTGGTTTTTGTTTTTTTTTTTGTAGAGACTGAGTCTCACTTTATCACCCTCAGTAGAGTGCCGTGGCATCACACAGCTCACAGCAACCTCCAACTCCTGGGCTTAGGCGATTCTCTTGCCTCAGCCTCCCAACTAGCTGGGACCACAGGCGTCTGCCACAATGCCCGGTTATTTTTTGTTTTGCGGTTCTGCCGAGACCGGGTTTGAACCCGCCACCCTCGGTATGTGGGGCCAGTGCCCTACTCGCTGAGCCACAGGCGCTGCCCTATTTTGGACATCTTTATTTCAGTGTTAGTATAAAACAAATCCATCTCATTGTTTTAAATGTCAATAGTATTTCATTTTCATCAAGCCATTTTTAATACATTTCCCGCCCATGAAATCCTTTTTACCTCTGTAGTGCCATTTTATGTATCATTTGAAACTTCCATTCTAAAGATGAGAAAACTGAGATCCATAAAACTTATTTGACCTGTCCAAACAAGGTTATCCAGCTGTCTATGTAAAGCCCAGTTATAAAACTAGACCTGCTGACTCTCACTTATACCAGAGCTCCTTTATCTGCATTCACATTTTTACTTGCCTGAGACTACATAGAACCCTCGAGAGAGCCCTGATCAAAGCAGCTGCTTAGTCTGCCCCTGTTTTCATAGCTATGACCTAACACCAAAGTCCAAATAAAATAATTGGATTGGCTCGGCGCCTGTGGCTCAGCGGGCTAAGGCACCAGCCACGTACACCTGAGCTGGGGGTTCGAATCCAGCCCGGCCCGCCCCAACAACAATGACAGCTGCAACCAAAAAAAAAAATGGCCGGGCATTGTGGCGGGCGCCTGTAGTCCAAGCTACTTGCGAGGCAGAGGCAGGAGACTCACTTGAGCCCAGGAATTGGAGGTTGCTGTGAGCTGTGATGCCACAGCACTCTGTCCAGGGTGACAGCTTGAGGCTCTGTCTAAAAAAAAAAAAAAAAAGAATTGGATTATAATATTCTTAATTAATTTCCCTAAAGCCTGAAAAAAACATTCCTGGTTAGTGTCTCAGTCCATTTTGTTCTGCTGTAACAAAATCACCTCAGCTGGATAATTTTTTTTTTTTCTCGGCTGGATAATTTTTAAATAACAGAAATTTATTGCTCACAGTTGTGGAGGTTGCAAAGTCCAAGATCAAGGCATCAGAAGCTTCAGTGTCTGGAAAGGGTCCATTCATCATAGATGGCACCTGATATGTGTCCTCACAGGACAGAAGGGGCAAATAGGCTCCCCCAAGCCTCTTTTATAAAAGCATTAATCCCATTCATGAAAGTGGAACAGACATGACCTAATCACCTCCCAAAGTCCCCACCTCTTAATCCTGTCATATTGGTTATTAGGTCCCAACATAGAAATTGGCCGGGAGGACACCAACATTTAGACCACAGTGGCAAATATCTATCTATGCCTTATCTACCTTACTAGGCAGTAAACTTCATGAAGTTTAAGGTAAAAATTGCAGAGCAAACCACTTTGTTCTGTTTCCTGTACCAGCTACTCTTTTGACATGCTGTCCCTAATAATCCTCCTGAAGCAAGATGCCCTGGCATGGCCTGGACACATATCATGAACAGGATTGAATTCACTGCAGTGCTTGGCCCTAGATATCTGCTGTTTTCCCAGGACAGGGGGTAAACGAATACAGTAAGTCTGCAGTTACAGTGGGAGGGGGCTTCTACCTATGGTGAGAGGCTTCCAGGGCTCCTTCCTGTGATTCTCTTAGTCAGGGGAAAAGATGTTTTGCTGTCCATCAGCTTGGCAGCCCCACATTGGAGAAGCGCTATACTGGGCACAGACAGATATTCAGTCACAGAGCTACATGTTACCTGGAGCTTCTTACTGGGCTCTAGCCTTCCTCACCAAATACACCCATTTGGAGTTGGATTTTAGTTTGTGAACTTTTAAGTTATTTTACGGGTTCAGTTAATTTAGTCTAGGTCAGTGAGTTTTTCTGTATTTAGTTTATAAAACTGCTTTTCCTATTTTAGTTTGTCATTGATTAATTGATCCCACATTGCAGTTTATTTCCCTGACTTGAGATGGTGTGGGAGCTATTTTGACTTTGGCCAGCCCTTCTCAGACCTCTGCTGACTTTCATGATTCATGTGTGATGTGGCAGGGGCCTCTTGGCATCGCCCCTGGGGCAGATGGTGGGAGGTAATGATACATAATGCTCTCATGGCAGCTGCTCTCCTAATGCGGGGGTCTGCTTTTCTTGTTTCCTCTGAGAGTCAATGTGGAATAATGTAAAGGAAAGAAACTTCTGAGTCAGACCCAGTTGGCTCAACAGGATTCCAGCCAGTCCCCTTAAGAGTTGGGCGTCTTGAACGTATTGTTTCCCCTCTCTAAGCCTCTGCCTCCTTGTCTGTGAAATGGAGACGATACATGCCTCATAGGGCAGTAAGGAGCAAATTGAGAGTGTAGGTGACAGTACTGAGAGTGACATGGATAAACAGTAGATGCTCAATGAACGGTAGTTCCCGCAGCCTTTCCTTTGCCCTGCATGTCTGGCATTCCATTTGGAACTAGTGCCAACTTCCTTCTCCACCCAGGCCACAGCATTTATTATTTATGTTTTATTGGAGACTGTAAAGTATTATTTCTTAAGAAATGAGAGCCCTATTTTGGTTAAGATAGGTCCTCATTCCATTTATTGCTGTGTCCTTTGTGCTTAGCAATTCATCATAGCACAGAGAATGGAGCCAGGACCACTTTAAAGAAGATGTAGGGGCAAAGCTGCTTCTCTTTGTGGTTGGAGTTTTATTGCTTGATGCAACATCCCAACTATGTGGCTTTTGTGAATTATAACATGAAACATGGTGATTTTCTGATAGAACCAAGTTCTTTTTTTTTTTTGAGACAGAGCCTCAAGCTGTCACCCTGGATAGAGTGCTGTGGCATCACAGCTCACAGCAACCTCCAATTCCTGGGCTCAAGCCAGTCTCCTGCCTCCGCTTCCCAAGTAGCTGGGATTACAGGCATTCGCCACAACGTCCAGCCATTTTTTGGTTGCAGCCGTCATTGTTGTTTGGCGGGCCCGGGCTGGATTCGAACCTGCCAGCTCAGGTGTATGTGGTTGGTGCCTTAGCCCGCTGAGCCATAGGGACCGAGCCCCAAGTTCATATTTTTATGGAATAAAATACTAAACTGTGTAATCTTTCTCAAACTGGTCTTCTATGGGAAATATTTGTGGTTGTCATCAGGAGTAGTTATTTATTAAGCATCTGCTTTGTGCCAAGCACAGTGACAGCTAATGGGAATTTGTGGTGGTTCTTTAAAATGGAAAAAGGAATAGAGTCACCCAGGACTGAAAATGCCAGTGCATGTGAGGCTCATAATATGTGGCTGTATTCCCTGAAATTCCTTTCTGAGGGTTCAGTAGCCTGAGCCAATAGTAGGACACCTGGCTTGGGGAATTTTTGAGAACATCTCACTTAGCCCTAACATAGCATGGTGCTTCCAACTATGTGCACGTCATACTATCAGCAGAAAGTGATAACATTTGTGTGCCGTCCTGTGACAAACAGGAGGAGACTTGGAGTTCCCTAAACAGGGCATTGTGAAAACAATTATAATTTTTTATATTATAGGATTATGATAAGCAAAATGAAACACAAAGTATTATGAAATGTATTAAATGTTGACTTGCTATAAAACATAAAAATAACAGCACTGGCTCAGCACCTGTGGCTCAACGGGCTAAGGTGCCGGCCACGTACACCTGAGCTGGCGGGTTCGAATCCAGCCTGAGTCCGCCAAACAACAATGACGGCTGCAACCAAAAAATGGCCGGGCGTTGTGGTGGGCGCCTGTAGTCCCAGCTACTTGGGAGTCAGAAGCAGGAGACTCGCTTGAGCCCAGGAATTTGAGGTTGCTGTGAGCTGTGATGTCACAGCACTCTATCCAGGGTGACAGCTTGAGGCTCTGTCTCAAAAAAAAAAAATAACAGCACTTGTGTTTGTTTTTGTCTAACTTATGGACAAAGGCTTAGAGACAGGTATAAAAAGAAAATCCTCTTTTGCAACCCAGAACTCATTGCTAAGTATGAGTTTTGATTCACATAGGAAGGAATATTATGTTCCCTGAAAAAAAATAAAAATAAATCTTTTCAAGTTTTTAATGAAAAAATTAAGGTTGTTTCAGTGGTCATACATTTTTATATCAGGTTTTATGCCTGGGAAGGCTTCATATAACTCCTGTCAAAACTTTAATGATGCTTTCTTAAAACATAGTCAGTTGTTATCATCAAAAAGAAATGTCAGTTACAAATAACTGATAAAAAATGTAAAACTATTTTTGCAGTCATTCAAAAGTTTACAGTGGTTGAAAGTATAAAGAATCTTAACAGCTCTTCCTTTTCTTTAACCAAAATTGTAATGTTGAAATTTCTTGCAATAGATCAAGTAGATTTCAAATCCAATCTCACCTTTTAATGTAATTTCAAAATATTATGAAGCAGGATGTGCATGAAGCAGGGTGCAAGTAGTCACCCTGCAACTGGCTTAGGGGCCATAAAAGACCAGATTAGCTATAGATGCGCAGAGATACTGGCTATGTGACAATAGGGGTTTTGGTCTCTACCTGGCACTATGCTCCACTGGGGTTCTCACCTGGCCTACCTGTCCCTGATCAGCAGCCTCTGGGATAATAGTTTGTCCATGGGCACCAGAAACACATGCTCTTCCAGCAGTTCCCTGGGCTTCTGTGTCCGTGGAGTGGTGGAGTGCTGAAGTGGGTGTCTTTTGCTCATTGCTTCTGAGATCTAAGAGGGTGTCCCATCAGATCCTGCTTTTCAGGGACTTCCCTCATTGGAGCCCCAGCCGGAGGGGCTGGCCCCTGGCTTTGTCCAGCCACTTCAAGGGCACATACCAGAACACATTTTGGAAGCTTTGATGTCTAGGAAGAGACCCGTAAGATGAGCACTGATTGGAGATCAGGTCTACATGCAAGGTGAGGAGATGCCTTTTTCCCTGACCCTGCCGTGGGTTTGCATCCCTCAAGTGGGAGTGCTACACTTCCATGCTAAAGGTATTGCTTTGACGGTAGTGAGAACTAGGCCTCTTTTTTGAGATGGAGTGTCAGTCTCTTCCTGAAATAGCAGTAAAAAGAAAAACTTGAGCTTTAGAATCATAGTTTGCAAAGTGTAGTCTGTGCATCCCTGGGGAGCTTCCCCAGGATCATTTAAGGGAGTCTCTGAGTTCATAGCTATTTTCAAAACACTATCAAAATTTTCCTTGCCTGATTCAAAAACAGGAGCAGGTGGAACTTCCATTGCTTCAGCGTGAATAAGAGCAGTGTCACTAAATGGTGGTAGTGGCCAGTTGTTGGATTTTTCATGGCCACACACAGATTTATAAAAGACCAGTTTTACTTAAAATATCCTGTGTGCAGCAGTAACAATTATTAAATTTATAGGATTTCATCCCTGAAGTACACAACTTTTTAACGTTCTCTATGGAAGTATGCATAAGACACTTTGCTGCGTAACAAAGTACAGTGGTTGTCTTTAGGTTGTATGGTTGTGTTGCCAGCTGAACTAGCGGCATTTTTCATAGAACACCATATTTACTTAAAGAACAACTGATGGACTAATGATAGCTCCATACTTTGGAATTTAGCAGGTATTTCCTCAGTAAGGAAAGTGAACATATCACTTCAAGCAATATCACATTCAAAACTGACAATGTTTTGTTGCCAGTGATAAAATGTGAGCATTCTTTGAAAATTAGAATTGTGGTAAATATGTTTCTACTTGATAGTTTCCCAATACTTAAATTTTTAATTAAACTAGGGTGGAGGGTTGACCCTATGTTATGGCCTCACCAGTGGTTGAATTTGTAAAAGTTCCCTCCATGCTTGCAAGGAATGTGCATTCTCCATTTGTCGGATGTAAAGTTCCCTGTATGTCATGTCAGTTAGTTCTAATTTAGCAATTGTTCAGTTTAAATCCTCCAAATTCTCACTGATATTGTGAGCTTGATTTTTCAATGTCAGATGTGTTTCCTACTATGATGATAGAACAATAGTGTATTTCTCCTGGCAATTCTGTTCATTTTGCTTTGTATATAGAGAGGTTTTCTTATTTCATGCATTTGCACTTAAAAAAAATTATTTTTTATTTTTTATTTTTTTGTAGAGACAGAGTCTCACTTTATCACCCTCGGTGGAGTGCCATAGCATCACACAGCTCACAGCAACCTCTAACTCTTGGGCCTAGGCCATTCTCTTGCCTCAGCCTTCCGAGTAGCTGGGACTAAAGATGCCTGCCACAACACCCACTTTTTTTTTTTTTTTGCAGTTTTTGGCTGGATCTGGGTTTGAGATCTGGGGCCGGTGCCCTACTTCTTTGAGTCACAAGTGCTACCGCCCTGGCTATTTTTTTGTTGCAGTTTGACCAGGGTGGGTTTGAACCTGCCACCCTCGGTATATGGGGCCGGCACCCTACCCACTGAGCCACAGGCACTGCCGGCATTTGCACTTTGATATACAACCTCCTTTTGTATATGTCCACTTTCTGAACCTTCTAGGAGTTCACGTGAGAGCTTCATTTTTCTTCCAACAATATACACATAAATCTTTTGCTATGACTAAGAACACTGACTTATCCCTTTGAAATGGCAACAGAAGCATTAATGGTTAATCAAAGACATCTGAAAAAGCACTTTATGCGTTAACAGCTCTGACTTGGTGCAGGTGCAGAAAGAGAAGGGCAGAGATTTGTATCAGCTGTGTTGCTCCCACCTGGAGTCAGGCAGCGATTACACAAGTGCTCCTTGGTCACTGCTTTTTTGTAATCCTGGGCTTTCCAGCCTGGCCGAGGCAGGAAGCCTAAGCCACCAGACTAAACACTTCTTTTTCACTACACAGCTGCTGGCTTGCTGCTTTGATACTTGGGAGGAGAGTGTCTTCAGGTGCTGGAAGAGCTGGGTATGAATATCTGTGCCCATTGTGCCTGGCTAACTTGGGATTCTTGGAGTCTTTTGTTCTTAGTGCAGATCTGGGCTCAGTGAACTGCTGGACTTTCCTGCCAGCCACCCCAGGGGTGAATTATACCTGAAGTGTTGGTATACTCAAAATAGCATTTCCTTTATAGGGGCTGGACTCATGTGCAACAATATATTTGTATAAAGTGAGATGCTCTGGTATGTGTGCCCTTGCCCATCCCAGCAGTAAGGAAGCTCTGCTCCTGTATTCCTAGAGTAGTATGCCTCTGCTTTCTTGGTTGCTTTCATTTCTGGCTTATACTTCCTAAAGAGTATGTTTAAGCTTTCTCAGTAGTCAGGGAGCTCTGTCAGGAGCCACACATAGACTAGATCATCAGTAACATGAGTATGGGGCTGGAGCTGAGAGCAAAGCACTCACCAGATCCTTGGCTGGGATGGAGAAGGAGCAGTCATCAGTGACTCAGGAAGCTCAGGAAATCTTTGTAAAGATTAAATCAGGGGGAGGGGCAAGATGGTCGACTGGAAGCAGCTTCTGAAAGTGGCTCCTGTCCAAAAGGAAAGATAACATTCAGAAACTGCCCAATTAAGCTGAAGACTGGGAGCCCAGCTGAGAGAGAGAAGTGATAACTGTAGGTCACCTCTGCTGAGGAAAGCTGCAACTCCAAGAGAGCAAGCTTCAGGTATAATATTCATCTGAAAGGAAAAGTGTCTGTCCCCCCCAAGAAAGTTATGGTTTTTCTGTTTCCTTTCTTCTTTCTCTTCGTTTGCTCCTATGGGTTTTCTACAGACAAGCAGTGAACTGTGGACCTCTGCCTCACACGACGGGAGAGTGCTGTTGGAAGTGAGGGCCACTTCCTTAGAGGGACCCTGCTGTGACTCTGAACACTCTCTTGCTAGGCAGAAAAATTGAACTAAAGTCTTCTCTGCCATTCTGAACTTGTATACGCTTTCCCCTTTACCTGACAAACCAGAAGACTAACCCCTGCTGAGGCTGAGGAAACAGGATCTAGAGCAGCACCCTCCCTCCCTGTCTGCAGGACCAAGCACCTCCCACCAAGAGACTCTGGGGGCTGCGCTGAGTCTCTCCCCTCACAGCCCGCCACCCCCATCCGCCCCAGCCAGGTACTCTGCTGGGTACCGCACCCACCGGGCCTCCACATACCCTCTCAGGCCAGGGACTCTGCCGGCAACTGCGTGGCCTGCTGGGCCTCTGCACATCCACTCTGGCCAGTGACTCTGCTGGCAACGTTGCGCCTCTCTGCCCCTGCACCTCTCCGCCCAGCCTCTGCCCACCCAGGCCAGGAACTCCAGGAGCTGCACAACCCGCGTACCCCTCCTGTACTTATCCTGCCTCCGCACCAGCCCACCCATCTAGCCAGGGACTCCAGAAGCTGCACCACCCAGGCCCTCCCTCTGGAGCCCTCTCTGCCTCTGCGCAGAGCCATCCTCCTGGCCAGAGACAGCTGGGGCCATGGGCTCTCTTTGTCAAAGCCACTGGGCACCAGGCACTCTCAGAACCGTGTGCACCACCCACTACCCTGCTGCAGGATCCAGGGCGCCACACTCCAGAGCTGCTCCCACAGCCAAACTCCCTGGCTGGGGCAGTCCCAGAGAAGCTACACAGGGTCATTCCCTACAAAGATCCAGCAACAATAGAGTGATCCCAGGGTCTAATCTTGGAGAAACGCCTCTCCAACTCTGAGGATGGCCAGAGGCAATGGTGAAAAACAATCATGAGGTGGAATCAATGGAAAAACTCTGGCAATATGAATAATCAGAGTAGATCAACTCCCCCAAGGAAGGACAAGGCACATGCAGCACAAGATCCCATGCATAAACAAATGGCTGAGATGTCAGAAATCGATTTGAGAATCTGGATAGCAAATAAGATTAACAGAATGGAGGAAAGATGGAATTAGAATTTCAAGCAGTAATCCAAAAGATGTCTCAAGAATTCAATGAATTCAAAGATAAAATGACCAAAGATTTTGACACATTGAGAAAAGAAGTTGGAACCCTCAAAGATCTGAGAAATACAGTAGAATTCCTCAGTAACAGAATGGAGCAAGCAGAAGAAAGGATTTCTGACATTGAAGACAAAGCTTTTGAACACTCCCAAACTTTCAAAGAGGAAGAGAAATGGAGAGCAAAAACAGATCACTCTCTCAGAGAGCTCTGGGATAATTCAAAGAAAACCAATAGGGATCCCCGAAACTGATGAAGTGGTTTCACAAGACATAGAGTCTCTTCTTCATGAGATTGTGAAAGAGAACTTTCCAGACATGCCAAGAGATTTTGAAATTCAGATAGCAGACAGTTTCAGAACTCCAGCATGACTCAACACGAATAAGACATCCCCCAGTCACATTATAATCAATTTCTAAAGTTAATATGAAGGAGAAAATTCTGAAAGCAGCCAGACATAAGAAAACCATAACCTGCAAGGGGAAGAATATTACAATAACTGCAGATCTCTCTGCTGAAACCTTTCAAGCTAGAAGAGGATGGTCATCAACTTTTAATCTCCTAAAACAAAATAACTTTCAACCCAGGATCCTGTATCCAGCTAAACTGAGTTTCATTTGTGATGGGGAAATTAAATACTTTAATGACATCCACATGTTGAAGAAATTTGCCAATAACTAAACCAGTTCTCCAGGATATTCTCAGATCTATCCTCCATAATGACCAACACAATCTTCCACCACAAAAGTAAACCCACTGAGAAACTTTTGATCAAATTCCAACTTCCACAGTGGCGAAAGGATTAAAAATGTCCACCAGACTTTCGAAAGGCTTATCAATATTCTCTATGAATGTGAATGGTTTAAATTGTCCTCTAAAGAGGCACAGGTTGGCTGAATGGATGCAAAAACTCAGGCCAGATATCTGCTACATACAAGAATCTCATCTTACCTTAAAAGATAAATATAGACTCAAGGTGAAGGGATGGTCATCTATATTCCAGATAAATGGAAAGCAGAAAAAAAGCAGGTGTTGCAATCCTATTCACAGATATCTTTAAACCAACCAAAATAAGGAAGGATAAGAATGGATACTTCATATTTGTTAAGGATACTACTCAGTATGATGAGATTTCAATTATTAATATTTATGCACCCAACAAGAATGCGCCTCAATTTATAAGAGAAACTCTAACAGACATGAGCAACTTGATTTCCTCTAGCTCGATAGTAGTCAGAGATTTTAACACCCCTTTAGCAGTGCTAGATAGATCCTCCAAAAAAGAAGCTAAGCAAAGAAATTTTAGATTTAAATTTAACCATTCAACATCCGGATTTAATAGACATCTACAGAACATTTCATCCCAACAAAACTGAATACACATTCTTCTTATCAGCCCACGGAACATACTCCAAAATGGATCACATCCTAGGTCACAAGTCTAACCTCAGCAAATTAAAAAAAAAAAAATTATTCCTTGCATCTTCTCAGACCATCATGGAATAAAAGTTGAACTCAATAACAACAGGAATCTGCATACTCATACAAAAACATGGAAGCTAAATAACTTTGTATTGAAGGATAGATGTGTCATAGATGAAATTAAGAAGGAAATTACCAAATTTTTGGAACAAAATGACAATGGAGATATGAATTATCAGAACCTCTGGGATACTGCAAAGGCAGTCCTAAGAGGGAAATTTATAGCACTGTGAGCCTTCCTCAAGAAAATGGAAAGTTGGCTCATTGCCTGTGGCTCAACAGGCTAAGGCGCCAGCCATGTACACCTGAGCTGGTGGGTTCGAATCCAGCCTGCGCCCACCAAACAACAATGATGGCTGCAACCAAGAAATGGCTGGGCGTTCTGGCAGGCATCTGTAGTCCCAGCTACTTGGGAGGTGGAGGCAAGAGACTCACTTGAGCCCAGAAATTGGAGGTTGCT
>CAUYON010111046.1:0-10513 GCA_963573935.1 Arctocebus calabarensis | reverse complement strand
CCCTAGTAGCTGGGACTACAGGCGCCCGCCACAACGCCCGGCTATTTTTTTGTTTTTGCAGTTCGGCCGAGGCCGGGCTTGAACCCGCCACCTTCGGTATATGGGGCCGGCGCCCTGCTCACTGAGCCACAGGAGCCGCCCCATAATATATTTTTAATGAAACAAATATAACTGTACTTAGACCCGTACAATACAGAGACCACCACAATGGATCAACAGTAAAGTAAAGATACCCAGAAACTAAAAGACAAAGCCCAGCATCCATAACTGCCCAAGTGATATAAACTTAGGCAACAGACCTCTACAAAAAAAAGATGAACAGTATTCTACCTTACTTATCAATTCATTCAATAAATGTGAATTGTTCTAATTCCCCACTGAAGATGCATAGGCTGGCAGACTGGATAAAAAAAGCACAACTGGGCAGCGCCTGTGGCTCAAAGGAGTAGGGCGCCGGCCCCATATGCCAGAGGTGGCAGGTTCAAACCCAGCCCTGGCCCAAAGCTGCAAAAAAAAAAAAAAAAAAAAATGCACAACTACAGACTTACAGACTAGATTTTAAAAAAGGACAAATACAAGCTGTCTTCAGGAAACACATCTAACCTCCAAGGATAAAACAAGACTCAGGGTGAAAGGTAGGAAAAAATTTTTCAGGCAAATGAAAACCAGAAGAAAGCAGGAGTCCCATTACTATGTGCAGATACAAATGGCTTTAAAGCAACAAAAGTACAGAAAGACAAAGATGGACACTATATATTGGCCAAGAAAATAATACACAAAGAAGACATTTCAATCATAAACATTTATGCACCCAACTTAAATGCTCCCAGATTTAGAAAATGAACCCTACCTGCTCTGAACAATATGATATCCAGCAACACCATAATAGCTGGGAACTTCAATGCCCCACTGACAGAAATGGACAGATTCCCCAAACAAAAACTAAAAAAAGAAACAATGAACCTAAACACAATTCTAGAGCAAATGGACTTAACAAATATATACAGAACATACCACCTCAATAATACTGAACATACATTCTTCCTGTCAGCTAATGGATCATTCTCCAAAATTGACCATATCCTAGCATACAAACCAAATCTTTGTGTGTTTAGTAGAAATGGAGTCTTAACACAAATTTTAGAGGCAGTGCCTGAAAAGAGCTCGGTGGTTAGGGTGCCAGCCACATACACTGAGGCCAGCAAGTTTGAACCTGGCCCGGGCCAGTTAAAACAACAATGAAACTGCAATAAAAAACTAACCGGGGCTCGGCGCCTGTGGCTCAACGGGCTAAGGTGCCATCCACATACACCTGAGTTGGCGGGTTCGAATCCAGCCCGGACCCACCAAACAAGAATGACAGCTGCAACCAAAAAAATGGCCAGGCGTTGTGGTGGGCGACTGTAGTCCCAGCTACTAGGGAGGCAGAGGCAAGAGACTCGCTTGAGCCCAGGAATTGGAGGTTGCTGTGAACTGTGATGCCACAACACTCTACCCAGGGTGACAGCTTGAGACTCTGTCTCAAAAAAAAAAAAGTTACCCTGATGGTATACCTTGATGGCACAGGAGACTCTTTCTCTCACGTTGCGGAGGACAGGGGCAGGGGGGAGGTACTGGGGGCTCTGTCTTGCTCTGTGCTGTTGTCACTATTAGAAAGGATTGTCCTCCTCAGCTCTCCACTTACCTGGTGTGGAAAGAAAGTATGCTTGTCCAGTAATTCCAACTAAGGGCTAGGGATGGGGCCCCTGGGCCCATCACCTGGCTGGGTTGGCAGGGGCTGGCAGTGGAGTAGATGAAGAGGGGTCTGGGGTACCTGGAGTCAGGGAGACAGAGACCAACCCTACTCAAACCCAGAGGCTGAGAATAGGGAGGGGCATTCTCCAAAAGGAAATCAGGAAAAGAGAGATGGGGATTCTGGGCAGGCAAAATGCACAGAGGTCCCATGCAATAAGCCCTGGAAAGGACTGGCAGGGCAGAGAAGCAGTGGTATGGAGCTGTTCTCAGTGGGAACCTGCCTCCCACCCTGGCCCCCTGATCTAAGCTCTCCTTATTCTGCCTGGACTAGACAAAGACCTGCCGCCTGGGCTCCCCTGGGCAGCACAAGGGGGCCCTGAAGATGAAGGCCAACTGCTGCTGTGGCTCCTTCCTCCCTTGGAGTGCAGTAGGAGTCCTCCCTGGTCCATGACATCTGCCCCCACCTACTCCAGGCACAGCCAGCTCCAGCTTTCTGCTCTTACCAGTGTCGTTTGGTCCTGCCCATCCTCCGCTACAGGGGTCCTTCCCTGCCCCACCTCCCACTCTGATCTGGCCTCCCATGTTCATCTTTTCTGCACCCCTTGCTCCTGGACATTCTAGCATACAGCTGTCCACTTACTGTCTGTGCCCCATTCTGATGCCAGCTCTTGGAGGGCAGGGACTTGGCCAACCCTCTTTGCCACTGTATCTAGAATATGCTTGCCCTAGAATGGGCACATATGATGAATGTAGAAATCAATTAAAGTGCCTCACTGGGGACATGGACAGAGATTGGTAAGTGGGCAGTCTGCTTGCCAGGTGTTAAGACAGTGTCTCATTTACTCAAGGTCCTGGTGCCTGCCTGGGTACTTCAGGATGGCAGAAAGTCCTTCAGAGGTTGCTTAAGCTATGGGACCAACAGTTCTGTGCCTTGGGCCCATGTGGGGGAAGGAGTGTTGCCAAATCAAGCCAGTGATAAGGTGTCAGAAGGCCAGCAGAGCAGGGCCTGGGTGGAGCTCTGTCTGTGGGTAGGGACTGGGGGAAGGAAGACACAGGCCTCACTGAGGGGCTGTCCCTTCCCGGCAGGTCTGGCAGAGCACCACAGCAGCCTCACCTAAGGAGCCCTGTGTGTGTGTTTGCATGAGAGGCTGCTGCACCTGGGGTCCACGTACCTGATGGGAAGGAAGTGGCAGGGAAGCTTTCCAGAAACCAGGGAGGGATGGGGATGGAGTGGCCTAGTTCCAACCATCATGAACGGTGTCAACCTTCCCAGATCTGCCATGCTGTCTGTCACCTCTGGGCCTTTGGGCAGCCCTCTCCTCTCGCAGGGGCACCCTTCTCCTCCCTCCTCAGCCAGTTGGGTCTGACTGGTTCTTTTTAGCCTCGGCACAGAGGTACTTTCCCCAGGAGGCTCCCTGAGCCCAGCTGGACAGGTGAGCCCAGAACTTCTTCCTCTTAGCCTAGGCCAGGCACAGGGTGCTCTCATAGCAGACAGGATGGGTGTCTCCTACCCCCTGCTGAGTGAGGTCCTCCCTAACCCCCACCCCTAAGAGATGCGTTGGCAGCTGAGTGAGCAGCTGCGCTGCCTGGAGCTGCAGGGTGAACTGCGGCGGGAGCTGCTGCAGGAGCTGGCTGAGTTCATGCGGCGGCGCGCTGAGGTGGAGCTGGAATACTCTCGTGGCCTGGACAAGCTAGCCGAGCGCTTCTCTGGCCGTGGAGGCCGCCTGGGGGGCAGCAGCCGGGAGCACCAAAGCTTCCGGTAAGTGGCACACTGCAGGACGGCCACATAGGGCTCAAGGCCCCCACTCCTCAGTCTGAGTGCTGCTCTGCCCCCAGGAAGGAGCCATCCCTCCTGTCGCCCTTGCATTGCTGGGCTGTGTTGCTGCAGCAGACGCGGCAGCAGAGTCGGGAGAGTGGCGCCCTCAGTGAGGCACTGGCTGGGCCCCTGGCCCAGCGATTGAGTCACATCGCAGAGGACGTGGGGCGCATTGTGAGAAAGGTAAAGCTCTCATCCTGGGCCATAGGAGGTGTTAGAGGCTCCAGGATGTACTGTGGGCAACCCATCAGGGCTCAATCCAGAGGTGCACTGTTGGGAGGGCACAGGAGGCCAGGTGGGCATCAGGCAGAGTAGACTCAATCTGGGTGGAGCCTTGAGTGCCGAGCTGAGGCATGGCGGGTCATCCCAGGAGTGTGGCAGTTGTTGCACTGGGGCAGTGCTGTGGTCACACTCTCCCCTCCTTTCCTAGACTAAGGATCTGGAACAGCAGCTGCAGGATGAACTCATGGAGGTAGTCTCAGAGCTCCAGATGGTGAGGATACCCTAGGGGAAGAGCTTGGGGAGAAATGCCAATTCAAGGGGGGCAAGAACACCCCCATGCTATCACATTTTCCCAAGCCAGGCTTAAGGAGAATCAGGTGCCCAGGGGAGACCTGGGTTTGGGTTTGGGGGACCATGGCCAAAGCCCCTGCCTCTAGGCCCTGTCATCCTGCCCGCAGCACAGGATGGTCAGGCTAAGTGCTCATGTGGGACTGCCCAGCTCTTAGGGCTGAGTCTGAGATGGAAAGTAGGGGAAGAGGCTGGCTGTGGCCATGGCCTTCAGCAGGGCTACCTTGTTTTGGGGGTCCCTGCAGGCCAAGAAGACATACCAGGTGTACCATACGGAGAGCATGAATGCCGAGTCCAAGCTCCGTGAAGCTGAGCGACAGGAGGAGAAGCGGGCTGGCCGGAGTGCCCCTGCCGCTGCTGCCACTGCTGCCACTGCTGAGGCAGGGCCCCTTCGCAAGAGCTCCCTCAAAAAAGGAGGGCGGCTGGTGGAGAAGGTGGGCCTGGAGGGACCCTGGAATCAACCTGCGGGCTCTGGGCCAGCTGCCCATCCATCTCTGAAGGCTCTGGCTCCTGACCTTTGTCCCTGAGAGTCTCTGGCCCTCTCTGGGGCCTGCTGTGAGGAGGGGGAAGCCAGCACTGGATGGGGAGGGCCTTTGCCCAATCAGTCCTGCTGGCTCTAGAGGGGTCCTCAAGCTAGGGATGGTAGCGGCAGGATGATCCCCATGGGTTACAGGGATTAAATGCAGAAGGCTGCAAGGACCTGAGAGACAGGGTGAGGAGAATGGTCACTGGGCTTGGGATAGCCCTATGCAGTCTCCCCCATGCTCCAAGCTGGGCCCCCACAGCCCTGCATTTGAGGTGAACCCTGAAGAGAGAATAGGAGAGTAAGGAATGCCAAGATGGAGCTGCCACGCTGATAGGGCAGAAGGCGGTGGTCTGGTCCTGAGACTCTGGGAGCAGAGGAGAGAGTTGGGCATCTTCGAATGTTCTTGGGGGTAATAACAGCACTAGGTTGTATTGGAGCAATCCCCTAGGCTGTTGTACTGAGAATGCCCCCCAGTGCTTCCCTGCGGGACTTCCGGGCTATACTGAGTTTGAGGGACCTGTGGGGGGCATTTGCTGTAGTTGTCTGGAGGGGAGGGGATGGACGTTCCATGGAAGGCTGGAGATGAGGTGACCCTGGTGCACTTGCATTGTTTTGAGCAGCGTCAGGCCAAGTTCTTGGAGCACAAACTCAAGTGCACAAAAGCACGCAATGAGTACCTGCTTAGCCTGGCCAGTGTCAATGCCGCTGTCAGCAACTACTACTTACATGACGTCTTGGACCTAATGGACGTGAGTCCTCAGTGGTGGGCAGGCACAGGTGCCCAGTGCACCAGGGCTCGCGGGCTACAGCTCCAGGGTCCACCTGAGCCACGTCCTTGCTTCCTTCTCAGTGCTGTGACGCAGGGTTCCACCTGGCTCTGGGGCAGGTGCTTCGGAGCTATGCAGTTGCTGAGAGCCGTACCCAAGCCTCCCAGAGGCAGGGCCTGTGCAGCTTGGAGGAAGCTCTGGAGGCCCTGGATCCCCCAGGGGACAAAGTCAAGGTGCTCGAGGTGCATGCTACTGCCTTCTGTCCTCCACTGCGTTTTGACTACCAGCCCCATGAGGGGGATGAGGTGAGGCTCACTCCCTGCTGCCTTTAATGCCTGAAACATGGTTCCCAAGAGCTTTGCTGTCTGGTCTCTCCTATAACAGTGGCTTGGTGACATGATTCACACTTGGCTGAGGAATCAAAACTCCCCATAGCCTTGGGCAAATGCAGCTCACTGGAGAGGTCTCCCTGCTTCCATTTGTAGCAGCCTGTGAACACACACACCTGCCACGCTGAAATATTAATTGTTGACATCAGGTGGTGGGTGGCCATATAGCCTGCCTATAGATTATCCTTATATTGTTTCTGTATGTTTTAAACTTTTCATAATACAAATGTGAGAGGAAATACACCATATAAGCAGTAAGATGAAATTAGGCATCATTTTACCTGTCCCTTGAGCTGTTTTTTCCTTCAACAGGTTATCCCAATGGGCATTGTGTATGGTCTAGGATTACATGGGCACCTTTAGGACTGACATGAAACTTGATTTATTCTGGTCTTGAACTTCAGAGCTTACGCAGTCCTCACTCCTTGACCTCCCAGAGCAATAAGATTATAGGTGTGAGCCACTGTGCCTGGCTAGAATTCGATTTATTCTGTATTTTGACCAAAGCAATAGTTTTTTGTTGTTGTTGTTTTGTTTTGCAGTTCGGCCGAGGCTGGGTTTGAACCTGCCATCTTCGGAATATGGGGCCAGCGCCCTACTCACTGAGCCACAGGCACCGCCCACCAAAGTAATAGTTTTAAAAGTTCAACATTACCCTGGGCTTATGAAGGCATGCAGTCATACTCTAACTCACTCTTCCTGCTCCCAATTTTCAACCCCAGAAATAGCCACCTTGCAGTCTTCCAGTGTTTACATCACACAAGTAAGCTCTACCAACCTCCATGCTGATTAGGAGTCAACACCATTGCCATCTCCCACACCTGCCCACTTGTTTCCCCTTGTCTCGTTCTCCCAATAGAGTCATTCCAGAATTTTTGGCTTAATTAATGTTCAGGCTCGGCACTTATAGCTCAGCAGCTAGGGCGCTGGCCACATATACCAGGGCTGGTGGGTTTTAACCCAGCTCCGACCAGCCAGCTAAAACAACAATGACAACAACAACAAAATAGCCGGGCATTGTGGCAGGCGCCTGTAGTCCCAGCTACTTGGGAGGCTGAGGCAAGAGAATCACTTGAGCCCAAGAATTTGAGGTTGCTGTGAGCTGTGGCACCACGGCACTCTACCAAGGGCAACATAGTGAGACTATTTAAAAAAAAAATTATGGTGACAACAGGCCACACATGGTAGCTCATGCTTATAATCCCAACACTTTGGGAGGCTGAGGTGGGAGGATTGCATGAGGCCAGGAGTTTGAGAACAATGAGGAACAAGCAAGACCCCATCTCTACAAAGAAATTAAAATCATAGCCAGGCATGGTGTCATGCACCTATAGTCTCAGCTACTGGGGGAACTGAGGCAGGAGGATCACCTGAACCCAGGAGCTCAAGGCTGCAATGAATTATGATTGCACCGCTGCACTCCAGCCTGGGAAAAAGAAACTACAATGACAACAAATACTGTTCACAGCTGAGCCTTGTACTTACCATATTAGGAGTCCTTGCCCTTCCTTAGACAGTTCTGCATTTTTTTTTTTTTTTGAGACAGAGCCTCAAGCTGTCACCCTGGATAGAGTGCTATCACACTCTAGGCATCACATCTCACAGCAACCTCCAATTCCTGGGCTCAAACGAGTCTCCAGCCTTGGCCTCCTGAGCAGCTGGGACTACAGGCGCCCGCCGGAACGCCCGGCCATTTTTTTTTTTTTTTGGTTGCAGCCGTCATTGTTGTTTGGCGGGCCCAGGCTGGATTCGAACCCACCAGCTCAGGTGTACGTGGCTAGCACCTTAGCCCATTGAGCCACAGATGCCAAGCTGACAGTTCTGCATTTTATTCTGGAATTAATAATTACCCCAGCTGAGAATACTGCTTAGCTCTCTAGATCATTATCACTAGCACAAGCTCATTGCTATGTGCTTATTGCCACCTCATGCCCACACTCCTGAACAGATCAGGCACTGTTGGGGGTCTTTCCTCCCAAGCAAGTGCTGTACCAAATGCAAGCAAGTGCTGTACCAAGACATTTGGTACAGCACTTGCTTGCAGATAGATTTGCCTCTCTAGGAGGTTCTATGTTCTTCTAGTCTAGAATTCCTTCCTTCCTTCCTTCCTTCCTTCCATCTTTTCTCCCTCCCTCCCTTCCTTTCAGATAGGGTCTCACTCTGTTACTCAGGCTGTACAATGGCATAATCATAGGTCACTGGAACCTTGAACTCCTGGGTTCAAGAAATCCTCATGCCTCAGTCCTGGAACTACAAGTGTGTGCCACCATGCCTGGCTCAGTTTTTTGTTTTTTTGTTTTTTTTGAGACAGAGCCTCAAGCTGTCACCCTGGATAGAGTGCTGTGGCATCACAGCTCACAGCAACCTCCAATTCCTGGGCTCAAGCGAGTCTCCTGCCTCTGCCTCCCAAGTAGCTGGGACTACAAGCACCCACCACAACGCCCTGCTATTTTTTTGTTGCAGTTTGGCCGGGGCCGGATTTGAACCTGCCACCCTCGGTATATGTGGTCGGCGCCCTACCCACTGAGCCACAGGCACTGCCCCATTCAGTGTTTTTTATTGAATAGCGCATTCAGAGTTGTACAGCCATCACCAGTATCTGGTTCCAGGTCATTTTCATCACCCTGAAAAAAAAGTGGGCACCTGTTAGTCATCATTACCCACTCCCCCTCTCCCAGCCCCTGGCACCCAACATTGTGCTTTCTGTCTATCTGGGTGTTTTATGTGAATGGCTTTGCATCTGACCTCCTTCACAGAGCCTCATGCTTTCAGGGTCTTTATGTGCTGTAGCGCGGGTGAGGCTTTATGCCTTTCTGTGGCTGAATTGTGTGGCTCCATTGTTTGGACAGACTACAGTTGGCTCATCCATCCACCTGCCCGTTGGTGGTCACCTGAACTGTTTCCGCCTCTGGGCTAGTGTGAGTAATGCTGTCGTGAGCGTTCATGGATGGGTCTCGGTGTGGACCTGCATTTCTCCTGGGAAGACACCTTACCATTCTTCACTTTAAGTGTCTAGGACTGTTGGGCCTACTCAGCCAGGCAGCAGAGGTGTACTTGACTTCTTTACACCTTGACCATTTGCTGCTCATCCCCACTCCCATGCTTGGCTCTTTGTTCAGGTGGCCGAGATCCAGGTTGAGATGGAGCTGCGGGATGAGATTCTGCCCAGAGCCCAGAACATCCAGAGCCGCCTAGACCAACAGACCATAGAGACAGAAGAGGTATGGGTGGCTGGCCTGGGGTTGGGACAGGGATCTGGAATTCGCCACCCTGGCTGCCGCCCTCCCAGGTGGCAGCAGCCCCTCTTCCCCATTCCTCTGAGCTGTCCTTCCTGTTCTCCACCTCCTCCCACCCTTGTTACCACCTTGGGGCCGTCCCCTCTCCAGGTGAACAAAACACTGAAGGCGACGCTGCAGGCCCTGCTAGAGGTGGTGGCATCAGAGGACGGGGATGTGCTTGATTCCTTCCAGACCAGCCCTTCCACTGAGTCCCTCAAGTCCACCAACTCAGACCCAGGCAGCCGGCAGGCAGGCCGTAGACGGGGCCAGCAGCAGGAGACGGAGACCTTCTACCTCACGGTGGGGAGGGCTGGGCACACAGGGGAGTGGAGAGGGCAGAGGGAGGGCCAGAGTCAGGACTGAAACTCGGGGCTCTTCTCTGGGCTTCCTAGAAGCTCCAGGAGTTCCTGAGTGGACGGAGCATCCTTGCCAAGCTGCAGGCCAAACATGAGAAGTTGCAGGAGGCTATACAGCGAGGTAGGCACCTTCCTCTCTGCCCTCTTCTCCCCTGCCTAGGGACCTGACCTAGTCCATGGTCTGCCCCACCCAAAGAAGTTGGTTGGCATGTGGATACCAGCAAAGGGTATTGGCCTTTCTCCTGCCCTTGGCCCTGGGCTTCTGGGCTACGCTTTTCTCTCTGGGGTCCATTGAAGACCTCCAGCCTGAGAGGCAGACCAGCATTTTCTCATCTCCAGGTGACAAGGAGGAACGGGAGATTTCTTGGTGAGTCTGTCATGAGGGGCTGGGTTTTGCAAGGACTTGGGCTTCAGCTCTGCTGCCCAGTGAATTCTGTATTAACTCAAGAGGCCCAGAGCCCTGCTTAGCCAGGCTGGGGGTAAGGCATCCTATGCTCTATGCCCATGCCCCTCAGACCCAATTCTTGTTCACTATAGGACCCAGTACACACAGAGAAAATTGCAGAAGAGCCAGCACCCCCGCCCCAGTTCCCAGTATAACCAAAGACTCTTTGGGGGTGATATGGAGAAGTTTATCCAGGTACGTGCTCTGCCCTGCACACTCTGTGACCGAGTGGCTGCTTGATCCCAGTGTCCTCCATTATTGGCCACTGGGCAAGTCTCTCTTGCTGAGTGGGCCTTTTCTAGGACTCTGCTGGTATCCCTCATGGCCTTCACTGATTAAAAGCCACATCCTTGGCTCGGCACCTGTGGCTCAACGGGCTAAGGCGCCAGCCACGTACACCTGAGCTGGTGGGTTCGAATCCAGTCCGGGCCCACCAAACAACAATGACGGCTGCAACCAAAAATGGCCAGGTGTTGTGGTGGGCGCCTGTAGTCCCAGCTACTTGGGAGGTGGAGGCAAGAGACTCGCTTGAGCCCAGGAATTGGAGGTTGCTGTGAGCTGTGATGCCACAGCACTCTATCCAGGATGACAGCTTGAGGCTCTGTCTCAATAAATAAATAAATAAATAAATA
>CAUYON010111039.1:0-14175 GCA_963573935.1 Arctocebus calabarensis | reverse complement strand
ACTATTGCCTATGACCTTCCTCAGAGTTGGGGAGGTGTCTCTCCCAGATCAGACCCTGGCAGAATCGCTCTGTTGTTACTGGATCTTTGTAGGGAGTGACCTTGTGTTTCTAATGATTTCTCAAACCCTGCAGGGTGGAGAGCTTAAATCCTCCTCAGCCTGCTTAGAAGACACTTTAAATTGCTAACTTGGGCCAAGCCAAAGCTTTCCCAGGAAAGCGCTATGGCTGGGATCACTCCTTGAGTGGCTATCCACTTACCCAGTGTGCCAAAACTGGTCTCACCCTATGCCCCTGAGGGCTAAGGCTGCAAGGCATCTCAGTCCTTGCCTTTAGCCTGCTCAGTCACTAGATTACTTGCTCCCACCCAATGCCTGTTCTGTGACACTGAGCATGGAGCTTGCCAGGGCAGTTCTCCCACAATGGCTCCACACAGCCCACCACCAACACTGGCAGCTCCATCTGGCTCAGTGGCCCAGTCTGGGGCCCCAAACAACACTCAAAAAACCCTGTACTCTTGCCCAAGTTCTCCCAAGGCAGTTCAACAGAGTGCCAAGTCCAAAAGAAACCCACAGGCAAGGCCCTTCCAGCCTGCAGTCCTACCTCTGCCCCACCCACAGCCGCTGACTGGGTCAGATTGAAGGAACAGACACAACCACTTGCCCAATCTCCGCCGCTTTAGCCTTCCTCCAGGTGTCCAGAAGCCTCACACTGTCTCCCTGTGTCCCCAGAGGGAAGTTTCTGGGCAGATCCTGCCTGGCAGAGATGCCTGAAGTCCTCTCTCCCCAGTCTCACCATGCCCAGCTGCAAGGAAGCTGCTACTCGTCCGCCATCTTGCTCCACCTCCGGCTCCCAGAATCTTATAGCTACATCTTATTGCTAATAGACAATATCCAATTCATTCCTGCGATAGGAATTTCTTATTGCTAGTAGACAATAACCAATTTTTTTCCTGAGATAATTGGAACATAAATGAAGCAGAAAAAGTTAACAGAAACAAGTACCTTTAGCAATAAGTTAAATGACAGATTTTAGTTGAAAAGAAAAATGATTCTATCACTTCCAAAGTTAACTCAGTGGAGGGAAGGCTACTCTATCCTTAATACAAGGATGATACTAGATGTTTTGCCATCATAGAATATTCTTTCAATCTTCTAGCTAACAGATTCAGAGAATATAACTAGATATCAAAGACTGTGTCAGGTGAACATTGGGGGTACAAACAAGGCAAAGTAAAACCCCCATCTTCAGGAAATCAGCTATTCATATCTTAGGGGAGAAAGTGATTATAGAGCAGAGTGGAAAATGCTATATTAGCAGTACATGCAGAATGCAACTTTCGTATGCAATTTTTTATACAATAGCTGAGTAGACACGCAACTCCTATCTCAAACTCTCAAATGCACAATCAATCTTTCATTTTGTCATAAAGTCAATGTTCCTAAAATTTTCACTTTCCCATCTAATGCTGGTGATCAAAAAGTAGAGTTTCAACTTTTCAATCTATAATAGAAATATAAATAGCCAAAAATATTTAAAATACTCAACTTAACTAATAATAAATGAAAAATTAGATAAAAAATAGATACCTTGTTTTGTTTGTGAGTGCTACCAATTTCACAAAGAAAACTTGAGGGAGCAGTGATGAAAATGTGGAGGAAAAAGCTTTCTTATATACTGCCAAAAGGGGTAAATTGTGAATATATTTCCAAATCTTTAACCAAACTTTTGATGAAACATTTTTACTTCTATAAATTTACCCTAAAGAAATCACCGGATGTGTTATATAGATACCTCCACATATATGTACATATATGTATGAACAACATTATTTATAATAAAAATTATATAACAAGCTATGTTACTAAACATGTAATGGCTATGGAAAATGGTGCTGCAGAATCATTTGAATTAACATAAAAAAACTTTAATGAGACTATTAACTATAAACAAAGAAGGTTACAAAGCAGAATGTTTAGTAAAATCATGTATATTTGTACATGGAGGCTAAGTCGGGAGATAGGAAATTAATGGGTATATACGAATACAAGTCATAATGAATATTTTGAGACACACAAAAATCAAGCAACCTGTGTGGACTGAAACTAATGAAGCCCCCCACCAACGCAGACCTCTCCACCAAGTAAGCCCAGGAAGCTGGAACTTGTAGGAGTGAATCAGCACGGAGACTGTCAACTGTGTTTCTTGGGAGTAAAATAATGGACCATAACACAGTCTGTCTCTATTTATGTAAAGATGTATGGATAAGAAAGACTGAAGAATGTTTCTGAAACCTTGTCTTTAAAACAGGGCTCCTCAAATTGAGTTCCCAGGTCCACTGACATAGCCATCCATCAATGACCTTGTTAAAATACAGATTGTAGGGTCCAAATCTCATTTTCTGAATCATGAATCAGACAGGATCATATTATTACACACTTCTCAGGTGATTACTATACCATGGAGAGATACATTCAGAATGAAAAAGGAATAATGTTCATGCCAATTTCCTATAAAAATTGCTTTCCAAAATAAGAGCTAACTACCAAGGGCTCCTTATGAGCAAAGTGAAAGAGCTAGTGCAAGAATATAAGTCATGATAACACTGGATTTTAATGCAGAGAATAAAAGATGAATATCCATAAATCCCAATTGAAAGAGCTGAAGAATGGAATAAATTCTTCTTTATGAAAAAATTCCAAATAATATATGTAGAGTCAAAGAGAGGAATAGAAAAATCACCATTAAGCCCATATCACGGAAATCGTTGCAGATATGATTAATTAATAGATGCTAAAATTGATGGGTAAAACTTTGAGGAAAGAAAGGATCTTTGCATAGTCTTAAAGGATCTCCCTCAAGATATTAATTAAGTATAAAGGAAAAAAATTTAACTTTATAAAGAAATGTGGCAGATACTATCTAACTATCACCAGAAAAAGAAATCCCGACATCACGAACTTCCTGGACTGAAGCTCCAAGAAGGATGTACCATTTCTGTGGCACATTGTAAAAAGCTTTCACCTTATTATAACATGAGAACAAATCAGACAGACCCAGATTGAGGGGCAGAGTAAATGACCAGTCTGCTTCAAAGTGTCATGAAAGGCAAGGAAAGACCTGTTACAGACTAGAGGAGTGCAACGAAAAATAACTCATAGAAAGATGGGACTCTGGGGATGATCCTGGAAGACAAAAAGAACATTTGTTATTTTAAAAAAAAGTTTGAATATGGTGCAGTTTACATAACCATATTGACCAAGCTTTGATTGTGCAAGGGTAACACGTAGTATAAGATGTTAACATTAGTCATAGGTGGTTGAGGAAAATAAGCAAAGTGTATACCAACTCTTTGCATCTTTTCTGTAATTCTAAAATTCATTGGAATAAAACTGCCAAGCAGTCCTTTAATTCAGCATTTTTCCCTTCTCACTAAAATATTTATACATAACAAAGGGAATCATGAAACCACCAAAAACTGACTCTCCTGCTAGTGCCAGATTCTTAGAGACTCCCTTGAAATCAGGCTGAGGATGCTAAATTGAGGAACTAAGCTGGTATCCAACAAGTAGCTTAACCACTAAAAAGAGCGAGTAAACCAGTAGGATTGAAAGAAACGAGAAAGACCCTTCAGCATTATTCCCCACTAGCAGCACCTGGCTGTGAACCGGAGGCGCCTTTGAATGAGAAAGCTGGACGGCCACATCTCCATGTGGTGCGACGTTCGGAGGCAGCAGGAGCTGTTTAGTGTGGGCAGGAGCCTCCGTGGGCCTCTGCTATCTGCCTGAAACACAGTGAGGCTTTGGCACGCAGAAGGCTCCAGAGACCACGCTGTGCTTGGCTCCTGCCACCTCACAGCCATGGCTGCACCTGCACTAGTGCAGTGCCCAGCTCATCAGACTTTCAGGGCACAGCCCTCCGGATCAGGGGACCAGCCACTGCGGGCGGTGCCTTCTTGGTGCTGTTTCTGGCTGAGCTTGGGTAGAGAACGTTAGAAGCAAATACCAAAGCAGGAAAGGGAAAAGTTGGCAAAGCCACAAAGTATCCAAGATCACATGTGAGATATTGCCAAGGATTTTCAGAAGTTAGTGGAAAGGTTTGGAAAGTACTAATAGTACTGAGTGGCAAGTGCTGGTGTCTGTAGAATATGGTTTATTCCATGCTCCTGGCATATGGCAGAGCCCCAGTAAATGTTGGGTGTTATTTTTATCATTACTCCATTTTCACCATCTGGCTGGGAAACTCTGATTTCCCACTGGTTAAGCCAGCTATCGTTATTAAGAACTTTTTCCAGGTGCAGCATGAGTTGGAGACAGGGGTCGGGTAAGACGGGAGGCCTGGATCAAAGTGCTGGTTTCATATCCACATTGACTCTGACCACCTACCCCTCTTCCAGGAGTCTCTTATTTCTTGTATAAATATGCGGATGTGGTGGGATCACCAAGCTTTCTGTTAGGCACAAAGTTCTTTAACTCCACATTATTTCAGATTTGTCATTTCACTAATTCTTGGACATGATTACGTAAGTTCTTAACCATCTGCTCAATATTAGTTGAGTGTGGGAAGAACTCCTTGTTAGAGATATAAATCCTTGAACCTCCCTCCAGACCTGCTGAATCAGAAACTCCAGTTGATTCTGATGCTCTCTAAAATTTGAGAAACATAGTCAAGGCTCTCTCCTCATTTTTCAGGGAGGAAAACAGATGTCCTACAAAGAGATGTGACTTGTCTGAAAGTCCAGACAAGGTGTTCCTGTTAGGGCAGGATCTGAATCCAGTTCTCCAGCCTGACCCCAACGGTAATACCACCAAAAATAGCTAACAAGGAGTAAGCCCTCCTGGTGTGTCAGGCATTGGGCTAAAGATTGAGTGGAGATAGTACCTTTAACAGTACCTGACCCTGCCAGGTAAATGTCGTTGAGGAGCCTGAATTAGAGCTCGGTGCATCTGGAGCCCAGGCTGACCCATTTCATCATTGTGGCTATAAATCTTGTCTGCCCCCCCCTAGGACACTGCCTGCATACTCCAAAAATGCAAAATCAGAAGGCAAGAATAGGCCCTCTCTGAACATGAATTTTTCTTAAAGATTGAAGAGAAAAATGTTTTTTTCTATTAAAATAGACATTCATGGATTTGCAGGTAAAATTTACATAGCATTTTAATAAAACACCACAACTTTGAATAACATGTAGCCCGACAGTGACTCTTCAGTTGGCACCAATGACAGGTAGGGTTAGGTATCCACTCCCCTCTGAAATCCTACTCAGAAAACATTGGAGAACATAGCACCACGTCACCGGTTATACCAACTTGGTATATTTATAATCAAACAAGGGACATTCATTGAAGCCTAGTAGGCATGTAGTCCATTTTTCTCTTTTGTATTTGCTAGCAGAAAGCACAGCAATGCTTGACTTTTCTTGCAGAGCAAGTGCTGATTAAGTATCGCCTCTTTTATCAAAAGTTCTGACATCTTAGTGCTCCTGTCACCTTCATCTCCATCCCTACCAAAATCGGAATCACAAGATCTTGTTATAAGTGCAGAATTGCAGACCCCACCTCCTTCCTACTGAAAAATTTGCTTTTTTAAAAATTTCCGATTCGTATGCATTCAAAATTTCAGGAGCATCTACCTACTCTCAAAGTTAATCCCGTATAGTCTAGATCACTCATTCTCAAAGTGTGGTTCCTGGACTAGCAACATCAACCTCATCTGGGCATCTGTCAACAAGTGCAAATGTTTGACTCCATTCCAGTCTTATCAAATCAGAAACTCTGGCAGTAAGGCCTAAAATCTCTGTGTTAATAAAGATTTTCTAACTTGTCTTCATGTTATGGACCACCTGCCAACATTTTTTAAAAATACAAAGTCCAGGTCTCACCCCACACCAATTAAAAAACAATTCTTAGACCAGTGTTTTACCCAATAAAATCAACTGGGAAGCTTTTAAAACATACTTGAGCTATAGAACCATACTCTTCTGAGATTTCAAATTCAATTACCAGGGCTGATGCCCAAGCATGGTATTTTAATGTATCTCTCAGTAGTATTTTGTTCTGACCTGTGCTTATACCACTTCTAAAAATCTCAATTAACATATTCAACGCTACGCATCCTCCTATATTTCCAGCTGATTCTTTCTAGCACCCCCAACCCCATCTCCAGAGATTTGCCCTACTGGGACCTCAGATCCATCGTCTCTACTATTTTATATCTGCCGTTGGGTATGTTCTCACTTTTCTCTCCACCTAGCTTAGGTTCCACAGGCCATTATTGTCATATAAACATTCCCTGGCCCCTCTCTTTCTCCTTTTGTAATCGGAAAAGTCTGAATGCTGGTTAAATACAACTTCTCTCAGATTCTACAATTGCTCACATAGCCCAATTTCAGTGGAGAAAAACTCCAGGCATGCAGACTGGAGATGGGCCTCCCTCTGTATTTGTGATAGCAAATCTCAAGTGGATGCTCAGTATGTCCAGGCAGCCCCAACACTCCCTCTGATTCACTTCCCAGTCCTATGCAGCCAGTTAACACATATTCCTCATCCTTAAAATCTCAGGAAGTCCTTTTGTACCCTGCACTCTCAGGTGATAACCTGGCTTCTCATTTCACTGAGAAAATAGGAGCAACGTGAAGAGAATGTTCTTTCCTGCTTCCTACTATTCCCATGGCCCACTCTTGCACCTTGAGCCCTGCCTGCCCTCCTGCCACAGTGACGAATGGGCTAGGATTCTCCAAGGGCAATGTTTTCTCTTACTCATGCTCTGGATCTCACTCCAGCAATTTGCTTTTGTATTTTCTCCCTTCTCCACTGAATCATTGACTTTTCCTTCCCTATTAGATCAATATAATGGGCATACAAACATCCTGAAATATTTTTATTTAAAAACCTTATCTCATCCCATGTTCTTCTAACTGTATCAGTTCTTGGCTTTATAAAACAAAACTTGAGGTGTCTATATTAGCTTTCTCCACTGCTCCATTTCTAATTCTCTCTCTCTCAAAATCACTCATATGAAGTTTTGTCCCACCACCCTACCTGATCCCCACTCCACTGAAACTTTGGTCATCAAAGTCATCGATGTTGGCAAATCAATGGTGATGTCTCCGTCTGCTTCTTTCTTGATTTCTCAGCAGCACTTAGCAAAGTTGACCATTCTCTCCTTGAAACATTTTTTCTTGACATCTGCAAAAACAGAATATTCTTATTTTATTCACATTTTATCTGTGCTTTGAAGTCTTTTTTTTCAGTTTTCTTTGCTGGATTGTCCTATATTCCAACCTCCAAATTCTGGAGGGACCCAGCCAATTGGCCTCCACATCTATCTTCTGAACCTACACTATGCAATAGGTATTTCATCAATGCCATTGGGTAAAAAAACATTTACAGGCCTGATGACTTGCACATTTGTTTTTGTAGCCCCAGTCTCTTGCCTAAGGCCCAGACTCCATCTCTCACCACCTCATAGCTTCTTAAAAGGCATCTCCAACTGGGTGTACCAAAGCCAAGTGCTTATCCTTCCCCATAGATGTGCTCTTTCCAGTACTTCCCAACTTAGTTTACAACCACATCATTAGTCCAGACACTCAGACAAAATCTGCAGAAGCCTCAGTGACTCCTTCCTCTCTTGCTATCCACATCTAAACCATCAGAACTCACTGCCCAGTCTACTTTCAAAATACATTCCAAATTTCTTATCAATCAGGCTCACCTTTAAGCTCTGGCCTGGTTCAAAACAGCCCACTTCCCGCCTCATGCCACAGATCTGGACTTGGCTCCAGTCCTGGCTTGGCCACATCCTAGATATTTGATGCGAAGCAGGTTACATCACTTCCGGAGGGCAGTCTCCAAAATCCTACTATGTATATGTATGTGTGTATGTGACGACTGGAAAGTATCCAGCCATATTGTTTGTAAGAGAGGTAGACATAGCCATACACTTCCCGGACAGCCCTTCTGTGTGTGTCCGCCTGCCTATGTGAATGTGCAAATTTACGGAGGATTGACAGACTCCAAATCTGACTTCTCACCATCTCAGCAACTATGTCTCTTGTTCAATGCACCACCATCTTTTGCCTGGGTAATTAGTAAATTCCTTCAAATTCATCTCCTGCTTCCTCTCTTGTCTGTTCCCACCCACATATTTTGTTCTTTGCCAGCAGCCTGAGTGATCCTTTTAAAACACAACGCACATCATGTCAAGCCCTGGCTCAAATCCCCCTGGTATTTCCCTCCCGTCTGGAGCAGCAGGTAAAGTGCTCCTAAGAGTCTGCAAAGCCCTTTATGGTCTTGGTCCTCCTCATGTTCCTCCTCACTTCCTCCCCTCCAGCTATGCCGGCCTCTTTGATGTACACTAATTCATCAAGCAGGGTCCTCTTTTAGGGCTTTGCAATGGCTATTTCCTCTTTCTGGAATATTTTTCTATCATAGATCAGCATTGCTCAGTTTCTCCCTCTGTCCACCAATAGTATTTTGGAGCCAGCGTTTACCAGCTTCCGAGGAGCACTTGTGAGCTTCTATTCTCATCTCTGTGATCAACAATGTCACTTCGGCAACTGAAATCAACTACAGGGGAGTCTTCCCGCCATGGATTTAGCAAATGCTACAAATCAGAGCTCCCTTCACTATTTTGTTTTCCAGAGAACATAGCACCATATCTAAAATAGCACATCCCTTACTTTATAACTTGGTTTTATTTTTCTTCATGACACCTATCACTATCTAACCCTATATTAAAATGTACATATTATTCATTTTCCCCACTAGAATGTAAGTTCCCATGAAGACAGGAATTTTGCCCATTTTCTTTACCCTTTTATCTCCAACACCTCACATAGTACAGTGTCCTCTATGCTCAGTAAATATTTGTTGATTGAATAAATAAATGAACAGTGAACATAAATTCTGTACTTGAAAAGTTCAAATTTGCAAATTGCTTTCAGTTACATTCTCAGTTATTTTTTTGTTTGTGTCTTTCCTTTTCCTTTCTTATTTTCCTCAGTTTTTATACTCCCAGGATGGTGTTAATTTTCATTTGTTCCAAAGATCAAAATTTCTTTGCATGTCAGTTACTGATGAGAATTCACAAGGAAACCCTCCTTATTTCTCCAACATAAAGCTTGTGAATATTGCTACCTCTACCATTATCATATTATTGAGTTTATTGACCTATCTCCTTGAAAACAGTTTATCTATTGGGCCCAGTCACCATCCTTTGAGGCATAATTCTTTCAATATATATTCTTTTATAATTCTCAGCTACAAGTTCATGTCTCACAAAACAAAGAAAATAGACCTATAAAGACATAAAAGCAAGTAGGGCTAGAGAAGATGGAAAATCGTACATAAACTTGAGAAAGTGAGTCTTCTCAACTAACTGGGTTTGGTGGGAGACTGAATTTTGTAATTAAGATTTGTTGTTCCCCTTCTTTTCTAGCATATGCCTCCCCGTTTTCAGCATTCTGGTTCATCTCTTTGGATAGATCCTTCTATAGTAAGCTTTATAAGTTTTATAAGACTTTGACCTAAAACTGATGCTGTTGAGCTGCTTCTGCTAATGGACTGAATGTGCACAAGAAAGAATGGCAAGGACCCCTGTGTTACCACGCTTTTCATTACAGGATCTTGCAGACAATCAATACCGAGGACTAAGTTGTATTATGGTAAGTAACAAAGCATTTCTGGATTCCCTCGTATGGTTTCAGCAGAGCCTGTAATTGCTGAGCTTTTCTAAAATGGGCAGCTATCTGTGAATGACCCCATAGTCACAGAAATGTGACTGGCGCAGAGGGCAAAACGCAGAGACTGATACAAAGAAATGAATTATTTTATTCTGCCTTCCTGCTTTACTCCAGAATGGTGACACATAAGAAATTAATCTACCACATTTGGTGTAATCTTATAAATATAAAGAGGTCATTTTTCATTAATTTTATTACGAATAATTGAACAGGAAATACGGGGATTATTTTTCTCAAAGTGGAGCCATGTGACAACTAATAAATTGTACTGTCATTTCTTTCTCCAGCCTCATATGTCAGGAATGGCCTCACCATTGAACAGGTGTTTTAATAACAGATTGGGATGTGCTTAAAAATATATCTCTGAAATGCCTTTTGCAAGAACTTGAAGTAAGACATATTATGAGAACATCAAACTGAAAAGTGGCTGATCTTGAGAAGGCCCGTCTTCGGGCATAGGCAGAACAGATGAGGGGCAGGGGCGTGCTCAGAGGAGTGCTAGGAACGCTCTCCTGTGCCCTGCTTGGTTCAGTAATGCTTCAAATTGAGCAATTGGAAATTTTCCTTTGTTTTAATATTTTTTCAATATCTCTAAGCTGGATTGAATAGATTCTTTTCCTTTCTTATGTATGCTTGTGTGTCTGTATGTGTGTATTTTGTTTTATGTCTGTGCCTCTTTCCCTTTCCAGGAGGAGCATTGACGGTAGATAACGAGATGAAGGGAACTTGAGGACCTCCCAGTGTGTACGTGCCTGTGCATCTGTGCGCATGTGTGTTGATGTAGTGTATACACGGGTGTCTCTGTGCACCTGTATCAGTTCCTTTTCTAGGAGCAGTTTTTATTTAGGAAACCAGATGAGGAGATCTCAATGGACATGGATTATGATGAAGGGGAGGAAAAGAAGAACCTATAAAGAGAGAGGGATTTTCAGAATATGGGGCTCATCAGCCCTAATATCGTCTTTCAGACTCTTTAAATAGTCATTTCCTAAGTTTTTATTTAGAGTCCTTCCTAAGACGGGAAACATCAAATGAAATTTAAAAATTGAATCAGTGACTGTGTACCAATTCAAAAGATGTCCTTTAAAATGTTTACTTTTTATTAATTGGCACTTTATAAAACAGTTTCTTCCTGACAACACTACCTAAAACAACTGCCCACACATGTTTCCTTTTTCTATCTTCTTTTATTTTTTATTATTACCACTCAATATGTAGTTATTTGTTCACTTGTACATTGGGAGTCTTTGCCTGCTGGATTGTGAGCTCCATAGTGTGGCTATGACACAAGGAAAGCCCTGTTGGGCACTTCCTGGGATCTGCAAAGTCATTTCAACTTTCCTCCTCAACCCCCAGGTTCCAGCAAGACCCAGAGGTCTGCATCAAGAGTCCTGGATGTAACTGAAGACAGGGAGATGCTTCCTGCTACTATAGAACCTCTGACCTTGGACTCTTACAACAGCACCAAGGTAGTCAGTCCAAGGGTCAGGGCTTTCCAAGGGATTTTGCGGGAGTAGGAGACAGTGTGTGAGTACATCTTAGATAAAGCTCGCCCTTTATGATCTAGAGGAGAAACTGTGGGAGCCTAAGACACAGAATAACCTGTTTCATGGAAGGCTCTTAGGTAAGGCTCTCTGGAATTTATTCTCTTACTTATGTCCTATGTAAATTTAGACAAGGTTCTTAACTTTTCTGCTTTGTGAAATAAAGTAAAAATCTGTGAAATCAACAACAAATAAAATGCTCGTTTTTTTCCTCTTAGATCAAAAAGATGGAGACTTTACATCTTTTGAATTAACCTGGATAGAGTTGGAACACATTCTTCTTAGTAAAATATCACGGGAATGGAGAAGCAAGAATCCAATGTACTGAATTCTAATATGAAGCCAGTAGATGATCTAATATATACCGGCATAAGAGAAAAGCTCAAATCAATTCAAGGTGGGGGACAGGGGAAGGAGGGAGCGGGGGGAGGAGAGGAGGGAAGTGGATACGGGGTTATGGTGAATGGCACACCTCTTGGGGGCAGGACACAATTATTACAGGGACTTTACCTAACAAATGCAAGCAGTGTAACCTAAAACAATAAAAGAGGCCTTTGAAATTAAAAACGAATAAAATAAAATTAAAAAAATAAATAAAAAGACATATATTGAGCAATTAGTACAGAGTTAAAGCACCTACAACCACTGAAGACACGTGTTGTTAGTGTTGCCGCGAACATTATTACTGCCCTTGCTCAGATGTGTATTCTTGCTCCTACTGCTACTCTCATCATACTCCATGGGCTGCTTGGACCTGGAGAAATAATTTAGCAGCATTTCAATTCAATTTATGAACTAGATTGAGGCTCTATTGTATATAAGGTCCAAAGCTGAATGCTGTGGAAAAATTGAACATGAAGAAAACATTGCCTGACATCTATTTATAATCCAGTAGGGTTTGGAAGGCATACAAAAATACAAAGCAAACCAAACCAAAGGCACGGTCTGATAAATATTGTAGGAGAGATATAAACAAAGGGCTGTGGGCCCTGCAGAAGGCAGAGCACTTTCAGCTGGGGGTTCATTTATACCCAGAGGCCAAAATCAGGGTCCTGAAAGGAAACCAACAGGAAGAAATGTGAATGGAAAAGGACTTTTCACAGACAGAGTCACAAATCTGTCACACAACAGGAGAAAGAAAACGTTAAGCACAACTCCATGGTTTGGTTTTCTCATTTCTTTTCGTGAGCGGAACACAGTCTCACGCTGTCATCCTAGGAAGAGTGTGAAGTCCTGCTGGTATCATATCTCACAGCAACCTCCAACTCTTGGGTCTAAGCAATCCTGTTGTCTGGGCCTCCCAAGTAGCTGGGACTATAGGTACCAGTCACAACACCTGCATAAGTTTTCTATTTTTAGTAGAGATGGGGTCATGCTATTTCTGAGGCTGGACTCTAACTCCCAAGCTCAAGCAATCTGCCCACATGGGCTTCCCAGGGTGCTGGCATTACAGGTGTGAACCACTGCACTTGGCCTACTCCTGGTGTTTTAAACCAGAAGATCTCAGAGAAGGTTAACAGAAAATAATAACAACAACATAACAAGGCAAATAAAGCTTTTAGGGGGAAGAAAAATGATGCTTGTGCACCTGGGTGGACACCAGACCAAACACTCAGGAGCCCACTCTCACCTTGGCTGAGTTCTCCCGACAGGCCATGTGAGTATAGGATCGTCTTTCTTACATACCTTGGCTTTGATGTTCACTGCTCATTTTTGGCACTGTCTTTTGTTTTTGTTTTCCCCCATTCTGATGATATTTCCCACAGGACCGTCATCAGTGATTGTCTTTCTTCCCCATGAGAGCTGAACATGCTCTATAAGTGAAAAAGCAAATCCTTCCACATTTCTCCCTGTCCGAGCTCAAAGTCATCAATAACTCTGCAAACTCAAAGGAACACGTGAGACATTTTAAAGTCAGTTGCAGAATGCTTGCCATGGATCACACCTGCTACTGGAACACAGATGTGTGTATGGCGTGATATATTGGGGGAGAATTCACACTCAGTAGCCCTTGTACTTCCACTTCCAACTGTGTTGTGTGCTATTGTTAGTATTTTGGCCCAGAATAGAAAACATATTGTAGAAATACCAGCTGGCTCCTGTGTAGACATTCAGTTAATTTTTCTCCAAAGACTGTGCTCCTTTGTTCATCTGGACTAATTATTTTTGTGTTCATCAAAACAATAGGGCATATTGCAGAAAAGAGAAAAGAAGTCACATTAATCTTCTACACAAGCCTTTGGGGTCAGGGTAAGGGAAATTGGGGGTCTTGGCAGTACTCAAAACCTGTGTCGTAGCATTACTGGAATTTAACAGTAGAGGTAAGGTCAAATCCCCACAATTTACTGATAGACAATGAGAAGGAATGGTGAAATATGACTAGCACAAGCTTAAGTGAGTTAAAGGGAACACAAGGACTTGAATCCCATTCTTGGATTCTTAACATCAAAAGAAAGAGAAACAGGAAGGGAATAGAAAAACTTGGAGGAGGCAGGAGCAGTGGGTCACACTCAGGTTTAGCTTGAACAAGAGTGAGACCCGGTCTCTACTAAAAATAGAAAACCTAGCCAGGCATTGTGGCGGGTGCCAGTAGTCCCAGTTACTCAGAAGGCTGAGGTAAGGGGATCGCGTGAGCCCAAGAGTCTGAGGTTGCTGTGAGCTAAGATGCCCTGGCACTCTACCCAGCATGACAGAGTGAGAATCTGTCTCAAAAAAAAAAAAAGAGGGCAGGGAGGAAGAAGAGAGGCAGTTGTGGCTGAGAGGAGATGGTTACCTCCACCACTGGATCTGACCAGAATCCTGGCAGCTAGTTCATCTTTACATGGAGCAGGGAATATAGGTTAGGAAAACTGGCTGAGCAGTTTAACAGTGCAATTTCTCTACCAACTTTA
>CAUYON010111035.1:0-16213 GCA_963573935.1 Arctocebus calabarensis | reverse complement strand
GTGGAACCCCCATCTCCTATGCTTAGGTCAATTTCTTGTGAATTTCCTAGGCCTCAATCCCATGAAAGGACTGTATCCATTCATTGATACATTCATTCACCTTGCCCCTGGTGGAAGGGACTGTATTCATTTGTTTCCTGGCCATGGAACCCATACACCTATATATACCCTGAGACTAAAGGCCTAAAGGAGGAGATGGGGAAAGACTGAGAGAGAAACAGAGAGAGCTTCTCTATTCCCACTAGAATTTTCTCCCTCTAACAGATGCCTTAATGCTTTTTGTATTCTTTTCTTTCTTTTCTGTGAATAAATTCTGTCTTACAAAAAAAAATAAAAATAAAAAAAAAAATAAAAAGACAGTGGAAATCAAAAATGAATTTGTTTTAAGAATCCCATTCTACCAGTTGTGCACGTTCAATATAAACAGTATAGGTAGAAATAGGAGAAGGACCCCTGAGCAAAAAAGGGATGCAGGTAGCCAGATTCAAGGTCTATGTGGAAAAGGACACAGACAAACTCTACTTCTGTGATGGAGATAGAGACGGGGAAGCTAAAAACGTGGGAATGAAGCCAATTAGATGGGCCTCTAGTGCCAAATTAAAGAAAATAATGGAGTATAATTTCAGTATATTTTTGTATTTATTTTACATAATATGTTTTAAGTATTTGAGATCACTAAAACTAAGTATTTGATACTTTTAATGTATTTTAATTGATAAGTAAAAATTGCATATATTTATGATATGTAACAGCATGATGTTTTGATATGTCTTTGTATTATGAAATGGCTACATCAAGCTAATTAACATAGCCATCATCTCACAGAGTTATCATTTTTTTGTGGTTAGAACACTTAAAAACTCTGATAGCCGGGCGTCGTGGTGGGTGCCTATAGTCCCAGCTACTTGAGAGGCTGAGACAAGAGAATCGCCTAAGCTCAAGAGCTGGAGGTTGATGTGAGCTCTACCTAGAGCCATAGAGTTAGACTCTGTCTCTACAAACAAACAAACAAACAAAAAACCCTACTCCTAGCATTTTCAAATATACAATACTATATTATTATTAACTATAGTCACCATAATGTATCATAGATCTCTTGAACTTATTCCTCCTGTTGAATTAAAATTTTGTCTTTGTTTTTATTTTTTATTAACGCATAACTTTGTACATTTATAGGGTTCAGGGTACTGCTTCGATATACAATGTGAAATGCTTACATTGAACTAAGTAACACATCCATCACAATTATACTCATTTCTTAATAGTTTTGAAATTACCATTAAATCATGCACATTAGGTGAGGTCCCCCCCAAATACTCTCTCTCCCCCCATATCTCCTCTCCCCTCCCCTCTCTTTCCTCTTCCCTTCTACTTTCTGGACTATAGTTACCTTTTGCCATTCATATGAGTGTATAGGTGGTTATATATTGATTTCATAGTAGTATTGAGTACATTGAATACTTTTTTCCCCATTCTTGAGATACTTTACTAAGAAGAATACGTTTCAGCTCCATCCAGGTAAACATAAAAGATGTGAAGTCTCCATCTTTCTTTATGGCTGCATAGTATTCTATGGTGTACATATACCACAATTTGTTAATCCATTTATGGGTCAACAGGCACTTGGGCTATTTCCATGCCTTGGCTATTATGAATTGGGCTGCAAAAAAATTTTGTGTCTTTTGATCAACGTCTTTCCAATCTCCCAGCCTCTGGTAGCACCATTTTACTCTCTATTTTTATGAGTTTGACTTTTTTTATACTCCACATATAAGTTAGATCATTGAATATTTGTCTTTCTGTGTCTGACTTATTTTACTTAACGTAATGTTTTCCAAGTTCATCCACACTGCTGCAAATGATAGGTTTTCTTTCTTTTTGTGTATGAACAGTATTCCATTATGTGTACTGTGGAATTCAAAAATGAATACACATTATACGAGATGTTATCTATGAATTATTTATAACTTATGTATATACTTTTTGTGCCTCTTGTAATTGTAGAAATCAAACATGACTGGCATTCATCTTTTGTTATTGGTATATATTGAATGTTACAATATAAATACAGTGTTTTTTTCCTTTCTTAAAATGTGTTTACATTTTTTGGCATCCTCTCTACATACCATATTTTCTTTATCCATGCATCTAGAGATGAACACTCAGGTCAATTCTGTAATTTGGACATTGTGAATAGTACCAAAACGAACATGGGAATGCAGCTATCTCTTTGACATATTGATTATTTCCTTTAGATACGGACCCAGTAGTGCTAAACCATTGCTAAATCATATGGTACTATACTTCTAGTTTTAATTTTTTGAAAGGTCTCCATACTGTTTGCCATAATGGCTGTACTAATTTACATTCCTACCAATAGCATAGAATTCCTTTTTCATCCTTAACACTTAACTTTGATCTTTTATATAATAGCCATTCTAAGTAGGGTGAGTTGATCTCATTGTGGTTTGGATTTGCACTACCCTGATGATTCGTAATACTGACCATTTTTCACATAGCTGTTGGCCATTTGTGTGTCTTCTTTTGAGAAATGTCTATTCAGATCTCTTGCCCATTTTTTAATTGGGTTATTTGTTTTCTTACCACGGAGTTGTTTGAGTTCCTTATATATTTTGTATATTTATCATTTATCAGATATATGGCTTGCAAATATAATCTCCCATTCCATAGAAATGTCTCTTTACTCTGCTGATTGTTTCCTTCACTATACAGAAGCTTTTTAGTTTTCGTAATCCCATTTGCCTGCTTTCACTTTTGCTGCCTTTGCTTTGGGTGGTCACATACAAAAAAAGCTTTGCTTACACCAATGCCATGAGGATTTTTTCCTATGTTTTCTTCTAGCATTTTACATTGCCAAATTTTACTTTCCAAATTTTTCATTTGAGTTGTTCTGTGTATGGTGTGATGTGAAAAATCTAATTTCATTCTTTTGAATGTAGATATCCAGTTCTCACAGCACTATTTATTGAAGAGGGTGTCCTTTTCCCATTTTTGTCAAAAATCAATTGACCATAAGTGCATGGATTTATTTCTGGGCTCTCTATTCTGTTCTATTGGTCTATGTTTCTGTTCTTATGCCAGTATTATGCTATTTTGATTACTATAGGTATATAGTAGATTTTCAAGTCAGGTAGTATGATGTCGCTTGCTTTGTTCTTTTTGCTCTAGATAGGTTTATCTATTTGGGGTCTTTTATGATTCCACATAAATTTTGGGGTTGTTTTTCTTTTTCTTTAAAAAATGTTATTGAAATTTTGATGGAGATTGCATAGAATCTGTGGAATGCTTTGGTAACATGGATATTTTAATAATATTAATTATTCTAATCCATGAACACAGAATATCTTTCCATTTATTTGTATATTTTTCCATTTCTTTCATCAATGTTTGATAGTTTTCAATGTATTGCTATTTCACCTCCTTAGTTAAATTTATTCCTAAGTATCTTTTTTAAGCTATTGTAAATAGGATTGCTTCCGTGATTTCTTTTTTGTTGGTAATGTATAACAACTATTGGTTTTTGTTATGTTGATTTTGTATCTTGCAACTAAAAAAAATAGCTGGGCATTGTGGTGGGCCCCTGTAGTTCCAGCTACTCTGGAGGCTGAAGCAAGAATAGCTTAAGCCCAGGAGTTTGAGATTGTTCTGAGCTGTGATGTCACAGCTCTCTACCAAGGGCAACATAGTGAAACTCTGTCTCAAAAAAAGAAAGAAAAAAATCATGTCATCTGTAAATAGAGATAATGTAACATGTTCCTTTCCAATTTGTATGCCTTTTATTTCTTTTTCTTGCCTGGTTGCTCTGGATATGACTTCCAATATACTGTATTAAACAGCAGTGGTGAGAATAGGAATCCATGTGTTTTTCCTGATCTTCAAGGAAGAGCTGTTGCAGCACTATTACCTCACAGCAATGTACCTAATATATCGTGAGATCTTATAAGGAGATTATGAATTTTGTTGAATACCCCTTCTGAATCTATTGAGATGATCCTATGGTTTTTGTCTTTTACTCTATTAATGTGGTGTATCACATTTACTGAGATGTGTATGTTGAACCATCTTTGCATCTCTGGGATAAATCCCACTTAATCATGGTGAGTGATGCTTTTAATGTGCTATTGAATTCTGTTTCCTAGTATTTTATTGAGAACTGTTGCATCTATCTTCACCAGGGATATAGAGCCTGTAATTTTCTTTTCTTATAGTGTCCTTGCCTGGCTTTGGTATTAGGATAATGCTGAACTCATAAAGTGAGTTTGAAAGTTTTCCATCTGTCATAGTCTGTTCAGGCTGCTACAAAAAATAGACTGGGTAATTTATAAACAAGAGAAACTTATTGTTTATAGTTGTAAAGGCTGTAAAGACTGAGATCAAGGTTCCAGCAGATTTGTTACCTTTAAGAGCTTACTTTGCTTTAAAGATGTGGTCTTCTTGTTGCATCCTCACATGGTGGAGTGACATATGTGCTCCCTTCTATCTCTTTTTTATTATTTATTTATTTTTTATTTTTTTGCAGGTTTTGGCTAGGGCTAGGTTTGAACCTGCCACCTCTGGCATATAGGGCCGGTGCCCTCCTCCTTTGAGCCACAGACACTGCCCCCCTTCGGTCTCTTTTTATAAGGCCACTACTCGATTCACAAGGGCTGAGCCCTCATGACTTCCATCACTTCCCAAAGACCTCTACCTCTTAACACTATCACATTGGGATTAAGTTTCAACATATGAATTTGGGGAGGGAGGGAGGCACTGACATTCATACCATAGCACTCTGCTCTTCAGTTTTTTGGAAGAATTTGAGAAGCATCATTATTAGTTCTTTGAGTAATTGGTAGAATTCAGCAGAAAAGCCGTCAAATCATAGACTTGTCTTTGATGGGAGACATTTTATTACTGATTCAATCTCCTTACTCATTATTATTCTACTCAGATTTGTTTTTTCTTCATCAAAAAACTTTTTTTTTCTTTTTTACTGTTTTACATTTTTTTTTTTAATTTCAGATTAATATGAGGGTAAAAATGTTTATGTTATGTTACATTGCTTTCATTTCTAAGGTAAAGTTCCGATTGTAGTTGGGGCTTTCATGATCCTACCAATTGCCCTTCCTCTTCACCCCTCACCTTTCTCTCTTCTCCCCATTCCTTCCTTTCCCCTCCCCCTTGTTAGACTCTACTTCTCTGAACGAATATTTTCTTTCCTGTGGGGATATAGTTGTTTATATATTGATTTCATATTCGTATTGAGTACACTGGATACTTTTTTTTCTATTCTTGAGAAACATTACTAAGAAGAATGTAATTGAACTTCACTCAGATGAACACAAAAGATGTAAAGTCTCCATCCCTTCTTATGACTGTATGGTATTCTCTGGTGTACATATACTAGTTTGTTAATCCATTCCTGGGTTGATGGGCACTTGGGTTACTTCCACATCTTGGCATGTGAATTGAGCTGAAATAAATATTCTAATACAAATGTTCCTGTGGTAATACAATTGTTTTCCTCTGGATAGATACCCAGTAATGGAATTGCAGGATCAAATCAAGGATCACTTTTAGTTCTTTGAGAATTCTCCATACTTCTTTCCATAAAGGTTGTATTAGTTTGCAATCCCACCAGCAGTGCAAAAATGTTGTTTACTCCATATCCACCCCAGCATCTGCAGATTAGGATTTTGTGATGTGGGCAAATCTAACAGGAGTTAGGTGATATCTCAGAGTGCTTTTGATTTGCCTTTATTCCCAGGCCAATGAGCATTTTTTTATGTGTTTGTTGGCCATTTGTCTACCATCTTCAGAGGAGTTTCTGTTCAAGTCTCTTGCCCACTTATAAATAGGGTTGTTTGTTCTTTTCTTGTTGATAAATTTGAGTTCTCAGTAGATTCTAGTTATCAGCCTTTTGTCAGATTCATAACACGCAAAATTTTTCTCCCATTCCAAAGGTGGTCTGTTTGTTTTAGTTGGGGTAACCTTAGCTGTGCAGAAGCTTTTTACCTTGATCATGTCCCATTTATTTATTTTTAGTGTTGCTGCAATTGCCAAGGGGGGGATCTTTTTGATACATTCTTTTCCCAGGCCAAGTTTGTCAAGAGTTTTCTCCACAATCTCTTATAGAATTTTTATTGTTTTATGCCTTAAATTTATCTCTTATCTAGCAAGCTAATTTTTGTCAGTGGTGACAGATGTGGGTCTAATTTTAGTCTTCTACATGTGTTTAACCAATTCTCCCAGCACCATTTATTAAATAGGGATTCTTTTTCCCCATGCATACTTTTGTTGGTTTTTCACAGATCAAATGGTGATTATGTGTCTAGGTTCATCTCTAGGTTCTTTATTCTATTCCATAGATCTGTAGCTCTATTTTTGTGACAGTACCATGCTGTTTTGATCACTGTAGACTTACAGTACAACCTGAAGTCTGGTAATATGATGCCTCTAGATTTTGTTTTCTCTTAAGATTGTATTGACTATACAGGATTTTTTCTGGTTCCATATAAAATGAAGTACTATTTTTTTAAGTTCTTCAAAGTATAATGTTAGTGCTTTGATGGGGATTGTATTAAGTCTACAGATCATTTTGGGTAGTAGAGACATTTTAACAATGTTGATTATTCCTAGCCACAAGCATGGAATGTTCTTCCACTTGTTAATGTCTTGGGCTATTTCTTTTCTCGGGGTTTCATAGTTATTTTATAGAGATCCTTCACATCCTTTGTTAGATGTATTCCTAGATATTTCATTTTCTTTGGAGCTACTATAAAGGGTATTTTGTCTTTAATTTGATTCTCAGTTGTCTATTATTGATATATATGAAGGCTACTGATTTGTGGACATTGATTTTGTATCTCAAAACATTACTGTATTTCTTGATCACTTCTAAGAGGTTTGGAGTTGTGTCCCTGGGGTTTTCCAAGTATAAGATCATGTAATCTGCAAAGAGCAAGAGTTTGAAGTCCTCTGTCCCCATTTAAAGACCCTTGATCTCCTTCTCTTGCCTGATTGCTTTGGCTGGGACTTCTAGCTCTATGTTGATAGCAGTGACAATAGTGGACAACCTTGTCTAGTTCCAGTTCAAAGTGGTAGAAATGCTTTCAGTTTTATTCCATTCAATATGTATTGGCTGTGTGTTTGCTGTAGATGGCCTCTATCAGTTTAAGAAATGTCCCACCTATCCCACTTTTCTTAAGTGTTCTTATCATAAAAGGGTTTTAGATATTATCAAATCCTTTTCTGCATCAATTGAGAGAATTATATGATCTTTGTTTTAATTTATGTGGTGAATTACATATATAGATTTGGATATGTGAAACCAACCTTGCATCCTTGGGCTAAAACCCACTTGATCATGATGTGTAATTTTTTAAATATGTCACTGTATTCTGTTTGCTAGGATCTTATTGACTATTTTTGCAGGAATATTCATTAATGATATTGGCCTATAGTTTGTTCTTGGGTCCTTTCCTGGTTTTGGAATCAAGGAGATATTTGTAGAATGTGTTGGGGAGGATTCCTTCCTTCTCTATGCTTTGGAATAGATTATATAATATAGGTACTAGTTCCTCTTTGAAGGTTTGGTAGAGGCTGGTGTGGTGGCTCACACCTGTAATCCTAGCACTTTGGGAGGCTAAGGCAAGTGATTTGCCTGCATGCACATGTTCGAGACCAGCCTAAGAGTGAGACCCCCATCTCTAAGTATAGCCAGGGTGTTGTGACAGGAGCCTATAGTCCCAGCTGCCCAGGAGGCTGAGGCAAGAGAATTGCTTAATCCCAAGAGTTTGAGAGTTTGAGGTTGCTGTGAGCCACAGTACTCTACTGAGGGTGATAAAGTGAAACTCTGTCTCAAAAAAAAAAAAAAGAAAAGAAAAGAAAGAAAGAAAGAAAAGGAAAGTTTGGTAGAATTTTGAGGTGAAATCATCTGGTCCAGGGGTTTCTTTTATGGAAGGTTTGTAATGCAATTTCAGTGCTCTATATAGGTCTATTAAAATTTTATAATTCTTTCTGGTTGAGTTTAGGAAGGTGGTGTGATGCCAGGCATTGGTCCATTTCCTCTACATTTTCTTATTTCCACGCATAGAGTATTTTATAATAATCATTGCAGATCTTTTGTATTTCTATGATATCTGTTGTTATTTCCCCCTTTTCATTTCTGATTGAAGTTATTAGAGATCTTACATTTCTGTTTCTGGTTAGTCTGGACAAGAACCAACTTTTTGTTTTGTTGATCTTCTGAATGATTCTTATGTTCTTAATTTCATTTAATTCTGCTCTAATTTTGGTTATTTCTTTTCTTCTGCTGGGCTTGGGGTTGGATTGTTCTTCCTTTTGTAGTGGCTTGAGACAGTCCAATAGGTTGTGGACTTTCTCTCTGTTTTCTGGATGAAGATATCTAATCCTCTAAATTTGCCTCTTGGGGCTGCTTTTGCAGTATCCCACAGGTTTTGATATCATTTTGTTCAAGCAATTTAATGATTTCCTTCTTGACCTCATCTCTGACCCAGCCATAGTTCAGCATAAGGTTATTTAGTTTCCATGAGTTTATTAGGGCATGAAGAGTTTTGTTGGTGTTGAGTTCAACTTTTATCCCATGAGTGGTCTGAGGATATAGAAGGAATAATTTCTATTCTTTTGAATTTGTTCAGGTTAGACTTATGTTCTAAGATATGATCAATTTTGGAGGATGATCCATGGGCTGATGAGAAGAATGTGCATTCAGTTTTGTTAGGATGAAATGTTCTGTATATGTCTGTTAAGTCCAATTGTCCTAGGGTTATGTTTAAGTTCATTATTTCTTTGTTTAGTTTCTGCTTGGAGGATTTGTCCCATACTGTCAAAGGGTATGGGACAAATCTCCAACTATTATGGTGCAGTAAGTTACCATATTGTTCAGATCATTAGTATTTGTTTTGTATATCAGGGAATATTTAGGTTGGGTGTGTAATATTAATTATTGAAATCTCTTCATGTTGAATGTTTCCCTTTACTAGTATGTGTGGGTCTATACTTGTCTTTCCTTATTTTTGATGGTTTAAATTTAATTGTATCTGCAAATAAAATTGCAACATCTACTTTTTTGTAATTTCCATTTGCTTGGATTGTTATCTTACATCCTTTCATTCTGAATTTATTTTATCCTTTGAGGTTAGGTGTGTTTCTTAGAAACTATAGATATTGGGCCTGAGTTTTTTAACCAGTCAGTCAGCTGTACATCTATAGAAGGAAATTCAAGTCATTCACATTTATCAAGAGAATAGATAGGTATTGAGCATCACATTTTTCAGAGGTCAGAGCTTATTTTTATCCCTTGTGCCATTGTGGAAACTAGCGTTTGTTCTTTAATTTCTGTGTTTATTTTGGTGATGGACCATCATGCTTGTCATTACAAATAATGGGTCTTAGTACTTCCTGTAGAGCTGGCTTAGTTATGGCAAATTTCCTCAACGTTTGCATGTCAGTAAAACATTTGATTTCTCTATCACAAATAAAATTTAGTTTAGCAGGATACAGAATTCTGAGCTGAAAATTGTTTTGTTTAAGAAGGTTAAAGGCTAACGACCATTCTCTTCTGGCTTTAAAAGTTTCAGCTAAAAGATATGCAGTCATCCTGATATTTTTCCCTTTGTAGGTGATACTTTTCTTATGCCTGGCTGCTTACAGGATTTTCTCCTTCATATTGACTATGGCAAAGATAATTATAATATGTCTGGAAGATGCTTTGGATTAAGTTATGCTGGGGTTCTGAAACTAAGTATTATCTGAATTTCTGTGTCTCTTGCAACACTTGGAAAGTTCTCACCAGTATGTCTTGAAGTAGAACAACAGTGCCTTTAGGACCATCCTCTTCCCTTTCAGGAATCCCTATAATTCAGATGCTTGATCTTTTAGAGTAATCCCTTAATTCTCTCAGGGAATACTCTGTTTTTGTTCTTCTTTTTTCTGCTTCTTTGAATGAATTGGACAGTTCAAACTCTTGTCTTCTATTTCTGAAGTTGTTTCCCCCATTATCTACTCTGTTACTGAGAAGCTCTACTGTGTTTTGAAGCTTCTCAAATGCTTCTTTCAATTCTCTAAGCTCTGCTATATTTTTCCTCATTATGTCCATAGTCTTGGTGACTTTGTCTTTAAATTCACTAATTTCTTGAGACAACTTTCAGACTATTTTTTTTTATTTTCTATTTCCATCTTCTCCTCAATTCTAATCATCTTATTTGCCATCCATATTCTGAATTCTAGTTCTATTTCTGACATTTCAGTGATTTCTCTAGGGATGGTGTTTTCTGCTATATCTCCCTTATAATCTTTTTGTGCAGTTGATCTGCTCTGATTTTTCATGTTGTCAGAGTTCTTGTGCTGGCTCTTCCCCATTTGTATTTTCAGCTTTTTAAAAATATTAATTATACTTTTTTTTTTTTTTTGAGACAGAGCCTCAAGCTATCACCCTGGATAGAGTGCCATGGCTTCACAGCTCACAGCAACCTCCAATTCCTGGGCTGAAGTGAGTCTCCTGCCTCTGCCTCCCAAGTAGCTGGGACTACAGGTGCCCTAATTATACTTTTTTTAGTTGAAATGATAGTCAGAATAGTCTATCCCTGAATATAGGGATCTATAGGTTATTCCTGAATAGAAGATTGAAAGATTATCTAATTGGGGACCCTTAGGAAACACCATACAGACATATTTGGTAACTAAAATTGGCAGGGTGAGACTGGCTCTGGAGGCCCCAGGATCTGGAGCTAACTACTCCTTCGCCAGTGAGTTGGAGCTTGTGTTTGTGATCCTTCCCCTACAGTCTTGTGAAGGTCCCTTTCAGGACTGCAGCAAGAGTCTCTCAGGGCCAGCTTGCTGAGATAGCACAACCTGGTTCTGTCCTGGTTGTCAGACTGTTCTCTACACAATTCAAAAGAGTCAGGGTATTTCACTGGAACCTCTACTGTACAGAGATGCAAACAGTGGGGGCCCTACCCCCTTCCACTGGCCATAACTGGAAGTGGGGAATCAGTGGATAAACCTGCTGGTTCTGCCCCTCACTGCTCGTCCCCCACAGACACCTGCAAACAAAGTAAAATAAGCAGTGAATCTGCAGCCCTAGCTAGTAGTGGCCAGTGAACAAGAATCCACTGACTATTCTGACTGAGAGTTCCAATCAAATTCGTGCAGGCATCATGAGCAACACCAACTCAAATAAGTTCAGAGAGTCTCCACAGGTTGCTAGGCACAGTCACGAGGCAAGGGCTCTTCAGAGGGCTGGAGATAGGTCTCCACTAGCAGGAATGAGAGCCAGGAGAGACCCTATTTTCCCACACCAAAGTTAGAATTGTGGCACCAATGTTTTCTCTCCCAGCAGGAGGTATGCCACTCAGTTCAGCAGCCCACACAATGCAGAGTCCTCGCAGAGAACTTGCCAAACACTCTGGCCTCTGCAAGGGACAATCCATCAGGCAACCAGAGGGGGGGGAAGGGTGGGCTATGGGCTTAGGACTATAGAGAGAATATTTATTCACTTTTGCACCAGGTAAGATGGGGACCAGACTTAGAGATGGAAATTTCCAGGTGTAGGAGAACTAGGACGTCATGGCTTTCTCCCATTGGGTGAGGTGAAAGGCCCTTTGTTCCCTGCTCACTCAGTGAGAGGCCATGGTGAGCCTCCATGTTGGGGGAGGGATCTCCTGTCCCCTTGGCAAGCAGGCACCTTCAAACTAGTCACTCCATACCTAATCTCTGTTATCTTTCTTCCCCTTTCTCAGTCTTGCAGCTTGTCTCAGTGGAGATGATGTGCAATGTGATTTCTTCTCCTTGAGCTTAACTTCCCAATTTAAACTTCTCTGAGTTCACTGGACAGGAACTTCAAGTGAAAAGCTTACTTAGTTGGCCATCCTTCCCCTCCAAGAAGTGGTACTTGTAAGAAGTGATTAGGCTATGAAGGCATCAACCTCATGGATGAATTAATAACATTATTATGGAGTAAGTTCCTTGTAAAAGGACAAGTTTGGGCTCCTCTTGCTCTCTTACCCTTTCTTGCTTGCTCTCATGTCCTCCACCATGGAGGATACAACAAGAAGGCACTTGCCAGATGCCAGTCCATCAGTTTTGGATGTCCCCGCCTCCAGAACTAGCACCAATAAATTTCTGTTTGTTATAAATTCTTCTTTCTCGGCTCGGCGCCTGTGGCTTAATGGGCTAGGGCGCCAGCCACATACACCTGAGCTCGTGGGTTCGAATCCAGCCTGAACCCACCAAACAACAATGGTGGTTGCAACAAAAAAAATGGCTGGGCGTTGTGGTGGGTGCCTGTAGTTCCAGCTACTTGGGAAGCAGAGGCAGGAGACTCGCTTTAGCCCTTGAGTTGGAGGTTACTGTGAGCTGTGATGCCACGGCACTCTAAGCAGGGTGACAGCTTGAGGCTCTGTCTCAAAAAAAAAATTCCTCTTTCTCAGATATTCTGTTATAGCAGCACAAAACAGACTAAGACATCCATTATTTACAAATAGTCCTATCTCCTGGTGGAGTGACAACTTTGAGGAGATTTTCAGGGCCAATGTTTCCTTTCTTTGCACAGATAATTTTTTAAATTGATAACTGTTATGGTTTGAATGCTGTATTCCTACAAAACTCATGTTGAAACTTAATCCCCAATGCAACAGTAGTAAGAAGTGGCACCTTTAGGAGGTGATTAGGCCATGAGAGTTTCATTCTCATGGATAACATTAATTCTCTTAAAAAGGGCTTGAGGGATCAAGTTTTCCTTTTTTGGCCCTTTTGTGGCTTTTTTGCCCTTCTTTCTTGTGAGCACACAAGGGCCATCTATGGGGCAGACAGCAAGCTTTCACCAGATGCCAGCTCTGCTGGCACCTTGATCCTGGACTTCCCAGATTCTAGAATTGTGAAAAATACGTTTCTATTATTTATAATTTAACTAGTCTAAGTATTTTGGGGTTTTTTGTGTGTTTGTTTTTGTTTCAATTTTTATTAAATCATAGCTGTGTACATTAGTGCAATCATGGGGCACAATGTGCTGACATATACCATCTGAAATACTTTCATCAAACTGGTGAAATATTTTCTGGTGAATGATTTCTTAATCACTGTATAAAGACATTTGCATTTTGCATTTAGTAAGTTTCACCTGTACCCTTCTAAGATGCACTGTAGGTGTGATCCTACCAATTGTCCTCCCTCCACCTATCCTCTCCCCTCCCTTGCCCTTGTCCCCATATTCTTGTGCTATAATTGGGTTTTAGCCTTCATATGAAAGCTATAAATTAGCTTCATAGTAGGGCTGAGTACATTGGATACACTTTCTTCCATTCTTGAGATATTTTGCTAAGAAGAATATGTTACAGCTCTATCCATGTAAACATGAAAGAGATAAAGTCTCCATCTTTCTTTAAGGCTGCATAATATTCCAAGGTATACATGTACCACAGTTTATTAACCCATTCTTGGGTCGATGAGCACTTGGGCTTCTTCCATGACTTAGCAATTATGAATTGGGCTGGAATAAACATTCTGGTACAGATATCTTTGTTAAGATGTAATTTTTGGTCTTCTGGATATATACCTAGTAAAGGAATTATGGGATCGAATGGCAGGTCTATTTTTAGCTCTCTAAGTATTCTCCAAACATCCTTCCAAAAGGAATGTATTAGTTTGAATTCCCACTAGGATTGTAGAAGTGTTCCCTTTTCTCCACATCCACGCCAGCATCTCTGGCTTTGGGATTTTGTTATGTGGGTTAATCTTACTGGAGTCAGATGATATCTCAAAGTAGTTTTGATTTGCATTTCTCTGATGATTAAGGATGATGAGCATTTTTTCATGTGTCTGTAAGCCATGCGCCTGTCTTCTTTAGAGAAGTTTCTCTTCAAGTCCTTTTCCCACCCTGAGATGGGATCAGTTGTTCTTTTCTTGCTAATATGTTTGAGTTCTCTGTGGATTCTGGTTATTAGAGGCATAACCTGCAAATATTTCCTCCCATTCTGAGGGCTATTTGCTTGCTATACTTACTGTGTTATTGGCTGTGCAGAAGCTTTTAGTTTGATCTTGTCTCAGTAGGGTGTTTTTGATACTGCTTCAATTACCTGGGGAGTCCTCCTCATAAAATATTCACCCAGGTCAATTCCTTCAAGAATTTTCCCTGCACTTTCTTCTAGAATTTTTATAGTTTCATATCTTAAGTTTAAATATTTAATCCAGTGAGAGGCTATCTTAGTTAATGGTGAGAGGTGTGAGTCCAGTGTTAGTCTTCTACACGTCGCCAGCCAGTTCACCAGCACCATTTGTTAAATAGGGAGTCTTTTCCCCACTGAATGTTTTTAACTGGGGCTTGTCAAAGATCAAATAATGGTAAGTAGGTGGGCTCATCTCTTGGTTCTCTACTCGGTTCCATACATCTACCTTTCTGTTTTTGTGCCAGTACCATGCTGTTTTGATCACTATTGATTTATAGTAGAGTCTCAGGTCTGGTAGCATGATTCCTCCTGCTTTGTTTTTATTTCAGAGTAATATCTTGGCTATTTGAGGTTTGTTCTGATTCCATATGAAATAAAGTATTATTTTTTCGAGGTCTTTAAAATATGACAATGGAGCTTTAATAGGAATTGCATTAAAATTGTATATTGCTTTGGGTAGTATGGAATTTTAACAATGTTGATTCTTCCCAGCCATGAGCATGGTATGTTTTTGCATTTGTTGACATGTTCAGCTATTTCTTTTCTTAGAGTTTTATAGTTCTCTTTATAAAGATCTTGCACGTCCTTTGTTAGGTAAACTCTCAAATATTTCATCTTCTTTGGTACTACTGTGAAAGGGATAGAGTCCTTGACTGTTTTTTCAGCTTGACTATTATTGGTATATATAAAGGCTACAGATTTATGGGTGTTGATTGTGTAGCCTGAGACACTGCTGTATTCCTTGATCACTTCTAAAAGTTTTGTAGTAGAATCCCTGGTGTTTTCCAGATATACAATCATATCATCTGTGAAGAGTGAAGGTTTAATCTCTTCTGATCCTATGTGGATACACTTGATTGCCTTTTTTCCCCTAATTGCAATGGCTAAAACTTTCATTACAATGTTGAAGAGCAGTGGAGACAATGGGCAACCTTGCCTGGTTCCTGATCTAAGTGGAAATGATTTTAATTTAACTCCATTCAATACGATATTGGCTGTGGGTTTGCTGTAGATGGCCTCTATTAGTTTAAGAAATGTCCCTTCTATACCAATTTTCTTAAGTGTTCTGATCATGAGGGGATGCTGTATATTATCAAAAGCTTTTTCTGCATCAATTGAGAATTTGGATCCTATGGTCTTTATTTTTTAATTTGTTTATGTGCTGAATCACATTTATAGATATATGTATATTGAACCAGCCTTGAGATCCTGGGATAAAGCCCACTTGGTCGTGGCATATAATTTGTTTGATGTGTTGCTGGATTCTGTTTGTTAGGATCTTATTGAATATTTTTTGCATCAATATTCATTAGGGTTATTGGCCTATAGTTTTCTTTTGTTGTTGGGTCTTTACCTGGTTTAGGGATCAAGGTGATATTCACTTCATAGAATGTGTTTGGTAGTATTCCATTTTTTTCTATATTTTGGAAAAGATTGAGTAATATAAGTACTAGTTTCTCTTTAAAGCTTTGGTAGAATTCTGACGTGAAGCCTTCTGGTCCTGGGCGTTTCTTTTTAGGGAGATTTTATATAGCTGATGCTATTTCAGAACTTAGTATCAGCCTGTTCAACATTCCCACGTCATTCTGGCTAAGTCTAGGAAGGTGGAGTGCTTCCAACTATTGGTCAATTGCCTTCAGATTTTCATATTTCTGAGAGTAAAGTTTCTTGTAATATTCTTTAAGGATTTTTTGAATATCGGAGGAGTCTGTTGTTATTTGGTCTTTACCATTTCTGATTGATGAAATTAGAGATTTTACTCTTTTTCCTGATTAGGTTAGCCAAAGGTTTATCTATTTTATGGCCCTTTTCAAAGAACTAACTTTTTGATTTATTGATCTGTTGCATAATTCTTTTGTTTTCAATTTCATTTAATTCTGCCCTGATTTTGGTTATTCTTTTCTTCTGCTGGGTTTGGGGTTGGAATGTTCTTCCTTTTCCAGTTGCTTGAGATGTCCCATTAAGTTGTTAACTTCCTTTTTTTCCATTCTCTTGAGGAAGGCTTGCAGTGCTATAATTTCCCTCTT
>CAUYON010111032.1:0-62771 GCA_963573935.1 Arctocebus calabarensis | reverse complement strand
AATGCAGTTTGTCCCCATGGCACCCACACTTGCCCCTCTAGTCCCAAGGTTCCTGCTGACCCCCAGACTCCTTTATCCCACCTGTCACTTCGCATCTCCGTTCCAATGTTTAATGAGCACGTGAAATTATAAAATGTCCAGGGAATGTCTTTGCCCCCTCCCCAGCCTCCAGCCTGTGCACGTCTGTCCTGCACCGGTGGTTCAGACACAGTGGCGGGAGGTCGTCATGCTCCTCTTTTTCCCTACGTCTCTCAGCCAGTCCTGTTGACTCAAAATTCAAATCACATCCCAGATAAACCACTTTCCCCTGCCCAGGTCATCACTATGAATGCCACACCACCGTCATTTATCAGTTGCCTAAAACAAGTTCTCTAACGGGGCTCTGCCCCTCCATGGGCAGCGAGAGTGATCTTTTAAGGATTCCCATCTGACTGCCACATCCACTTCCCACTGTCAGAGTGGCATTCGGAGCAGAACCCAGAGCCCTGTGGTCTTGGAGTGGAGCAAGCCCTGACAGGCAGAGGTGGGTCCTGTCAGCGCCGTCGTCCTACCTCTGGGCCAGGCAGGCGATGGGAGAAGGTCTCCCGCCGCCTTGGGAAGAGCCTCTGAGCTCCTCTGTAAAGGCCCGCTCCCCTCTGTGTGAGAAAGCCCAGCTGCGGCTTCTGATAATGGCCGTGCTGTTGATAGTGGACAAAGCCCTCCAGGCAGCCAGGACAAGCTCAGGAGGAAACACGGCACAGGCTCCCAAGGCACCGGGACCAGTGACAGGCAGGGACCTGTGAGTGAGTCACTGCTCAAAAAAGAGCCCAGGGCTGGCAGGGGCTAGAAAGTGACCAGGTGGGAGCCACAGAACATGGGATGGACGCAGGAAAACCTGTGTGTGTGCACACGCATGTCATCCATGTGTGCATATGTATGTGTCTGTGTACACACGTATGTGTCCATGTGCACACTCACACGCATCTCTGTGTGTGCTGTGTCTGTGTGTATAACCTGCATACCTCTGTGCACATATATCTCCATAGAAATGTGTGTATATGCACACTTATAAAATAGGTTTAGCAAACTAGACTGTATTAAATATCAAATATTAATGATTCTGCATTAAGATTAATAATTATTATACTATCTACATTATCTATATATTAAGATTAATATTTATTATATTATCTATATATCTTATGATCTACATAATATATCTAGATATATATAATCTATATATAGATTAATATTTATTATATTATCTACTATATATCTACTATCTATAATATATTAATATATATTATCTATATATATTAATATATTATTATATATTACCTATATGTATTTAAAATACTAATGTATAATATGTTGGTATATTAAGTAACTAATATTTAATATACTAAATGCATTTAATAATATATTTAGAATAGAAAATGTTTAATATATGAAATATACACTTAACTACATAATATAACACATTATTTTTAATGTTTAAGGACATGACAGTTAAGTTTTCACAAGGCTCTTTTTGAGGTTGCTGTCAGTATCGTGCTACAGAAGCCCGGGCTGCTTAGGCTGGTGCCAGGCTTTTTAATTCCCTTAGTGTCACCTGATGCACAGATCATAGCTCCTTCAGGGACTGTCTAGAGCTCAGTCAGCATCAATGAGGACAAATGCTCATTGGGAAGCTCAAGGGAAGCTTAGGACTCAGACGGCCAGGCTGGGACAGGCTCTACCTTGGGGTCACAGCACCAGGGACCCCGAGAGCCACGGGGCCATCACCCACTGCATCCAAAAGGGCCCAGTGGCAATTGCCCGCACATTTACCAGCCCCTGCTGCGTGGGTTCACCGGTGCTTGCGTTTCTTGCCACTGTTTGTAGAATCTCAGGCCAGAGATTCACATGAACCTCTGGATTCTGGGCCCTGCGGTGCATGGAAGGAGAACGCTCCAGATCACGAGGTCAGTATTTCACTCAGAATCCGCAGTCCTGGAGCAGGGGTGGGACCTGCCAGGGGAATCCCAGAAACTCAACCCTGCTGTCCTTTGAAAATTTAAATTGGGGGGTAAAATACTCTGTCCATAAGGCGGTTTAGTGAATTCCTTAGATGGTGAGTGGGCAGACATACATTTAAGTAAACAGTTTGGGTAAAATTTCACTGCCAGAGGAAGAAAGGGAGGAGGGAGGGAAATCGAAGAAGGGAAGAGATGTAAATCCTCATTCTTCGTCTCTCTCCTTTATTTGTTCCAAAGGGCACAAATTTGCAGGAGTAACAAATGTGGTCTCGCCTTTACGACAAAGGCCATCGGTCCCTGGCGATGAGGAGACTCAAGCAGCTTCCAGTAGACACCTGAGCCATGAAGGAAAAACTCCCCATAATGACAAAACTAGTAAATAAAAATGCACAGAAAATTAAAATACTCTAAAAATCTGCTGGGGACAGATTTTTACTCCCAAATGCTTTTGTAATTGAGTTTCCTCTGACTGTTGTCTTACTGTCCACAAAGTACAACCACTCTTTGCAAAACTCTGGGGGATGCTGGACGCCGTGAAGGAACAGTCAGTCGAAGCAACCGTGAGAACTTAAAATGTGCAAAAGAATTGGTGAAATATATTAGAAGTTTGCAATTATGCAAACTACCATATCCGGGGCTGGCCGCAGTTTATTTGCATTTTAATCTAGCTTTTATTCATAAAATAATCAGATAGATATCTGCTTATGGATACAAGGACGAGATTTCTTTTTTTTTTTTTTTGAGACAGAGTCGCACTTTGTCACCTTCAGTAGACCGCCATGGCATCACAGCCCACAGCAACCTCTCAATCTTGGACTTAACCAACTCTCTTACCTCAGCCTCCCAAGTAGCTGGGACTACAAGTGCCAGCCAGAATGCCCCACTATTTTTGTTGTTGTCGTTGCAGTTGTTATTGTTGTGTAGCTGGCCCAGAGCAGGTTCTAACCCTTGAGCCTTGGTGTATGTAGCTGGAGCCATAACCACTGTGATACAGGTGCCAAGCCAAGGATGAGGTTCTTAAATGCACAAGATTATAATAAAAAATACAGACACCCATCAGAGCTTCTGTCAAATTTGAAACACAGCTAATAATGCCAGGTGCTACAGGAAAGGCAATTTAGAATTTTGGCACACGTTGTTGCCTTGGCGAGAACCAGGCCTTTCCTTCTGTCTTGGACTATTGAATAATTATTGCATGTTATAGAGCAAAATTAAATATTAAAGTACATTTGTCAAAAAATGAAGAAAATAATAAAACAATGTTCAGGGCACTCCTCCTGTAAGAATTTTATTTTTTTCCAATAAATAAACCATATAGCCCTTTTGTGTTAATGCTAGAAAGAATTTGGGAAATTACCACCAATAACCAAATAACAACCAATAACCTTATTTTCATAGTAATTTGAAGTGGCAGGATGCCACTCGAGGGGCCAGTCTCTCAGAGATCACAACTCCAGACAAGCCAAATTTAAAGAGGAGTCCCTTTATTGAAAGGCTGGCCGGTGACTGCCTCAGTGTCCCAACATGAGGGTTCCGAGAGCAGCCCCCAGTGCATAAGGGGTCGGGTTTTTAAGGCTTGGTCTATATCCTGGTTGGCACGCAGGCTGCCCAAGTGCATCTGGATAGGTTAGCAAGCATAGTACAGAAGCAGAATCTTGTGGTTAGTTCGCCATACATATTTGTTTCAGGACTTTTCCCACCTGGTATTTCTCAAAGGTCAGTCCGAGGATAGTTGGTACCTCCCAATCCGTTTCTCAGGGAGTTAGTCAAGCAAGAAGTCAGTGAGTGCTTGTCCATCTATCTTTGGAGAGAACCACACTTACTCCATTTTGTTGATGGCTTGTGCCCAGAAATTTGGCAGGAGTTCACTAGTATTTTTCCACCTTAGTCTAGGCCTAATAACAGAGCTAGGGAGTGGCGGAGCACACACCTGGTTGGAGCACACCACCCCCCAGGGGCCCAGACAGGTATCCAACCAGACTCCCAGCATGGCCCACTGAACACGATGCAAGAGGAAGTGAATCCCTAAGCCCTCCCTGGACGGAGCGGACTTCGGGCTCTCAGCAACTTCAAGGTCCCAGGCGATGTGCTGCCACCTGTCCTAAGGCTTCAAACACAGAAGATCCTTAAGGAACCATCCGTCCATGACACAGACGGACATACTGCTAAAGAGGAAAAATCCTACTAAATTCAACTTAGAAAATCAACCCTGCAATAGAAGTCACGTGTTAAACTAATGCAATTTAAACTAGATGTTGAAGGATGGTTGTAAATAATGCTAAAGCTTTTAAACCGCACATCTCCACCAGGCAGGACCGGTTTTGGAGGCCACATCATGCCCGACACGTGTGGTGTGTAAGAAACAGATTAGATCCCAGGTCCATGTCCGGGAAGACCCTTCACTCTCTCTCTGATGTGTCTAAGACAGAGGCTCACGACGTACGTGCTGTGAAAAGCAGTGGCAGGGCTGGCCAAGGCCAACGCCTACAACAAGGAGACCAACCACACTGAAAAGGCAAACATTCTTCTTGAAACTTGAAAAGTCTCCTAAGTATATTATTAAACCTATGAATGTGTTTTCAAACCCATCGACTTTCTCACTTTCTTGAAATTCAAGCCCTTGAAGCAAAACCTTCTATTTTCCCAGAGAATTACCTGCTGTTGAAAGGTACCAGCAAACCTGATCCGAGAGGGAAAGAAACTCTGCAAGGAACAAGTTCTCTCTACAGAACTTAGAACTCGCCTTGACAAGTTGACAAAAGGCAGACAGCAAGTTCAAACAAAGACAGAAAGAAAGAAGGACCAGGTGTCCTGTGATTAGATTGGCTTTGGAAAGTCATTCATTGAAGAGTCAGCTAATGTCAGTACCTCGTATCATTAGACACGGGCTCACCACTCTTCATTAATGACCCAGCATTTATCAACCATGCTGAACTAGACCTACGAAAGTTAAGGGCAGATTTCTGTGCCCCAGGATTCTGAAGTCTACCACAGACCAATCATTTAGAACAGAGTGGGCAAACATTTTTGGTAAAGGGAGAAAGCTTAAATATTGTTACCTTTGTCCACTATTTGAACTCTGTTGCAACTATTCAATTCCACTTTTGTGTAATATTTGAAAGCAGCCACAGGTAATACATAAATGGAATCTATGGCTGTTCCCCATCAGAACTTTCCAGGCCTGTCTAACCTGCAGCCTGTGGGCCGCATGCAGATTTTGTGAGGACTACTTTGCTTATTTGTGCTGTCAGATATCACAAAAATTATGCACAAACGTTTGGTTTTGCTCATCATCTTTTGTCAGTATTTGTGTATTTAATATGGAGCCCAAAGCAACTCGTTTCTTTCCGATGTTGGGCAGAAAAGCCTAAAGTCTGGACACCCGGGCCACACCAGTAATGGAGACTGGCAAGGTCAAGTAAAGAAGAAAATGCTGAGAAAGTTTCCCAAAGTAGAGGATCCCACGGAGATGTGGTGACTCAGTGCAAGGTGTACTCAAACTTTGCCCTGGAACAGGAAGACATCAATGGGAAGACGTGCAAAATCCAAACTCCGGCTGAAGTCAGCTGACAGAGGGCACCTGTGTCAGCTTCCTCTTAGGCATGTGCCATACTACAAGCCATGGTAACAGAAGATGTTCACCACTAGTGAGGCTGTTATATGCCAACCGCCCTCCAAAAGACCCAAGTCTGTTTCAGCCTGTCTCTGCCTTGGTCCCCAGCATGCCTCCCCCACCCTTGGGTTAATTCTGAGAACAGATTTCTGACGAGGAAGTTCTCTGAGTTCCCTGACTCCCTAGCCATGGCTACACAATAGTGAAAACTTACTCAAGCAGAGTTTCCCAAGCTACTGAGCTTTCCAAGCTGTCCCTGTGCCAACCGCCATGCAGCGACCCCCTGAGCTGCCAGGAAGCAACCCCTTGAGCCAACTACCATATTGTTACCCCGCCCGGAGCTAACCACCATGTTTTTGCTTTTGTTTTCACTTGAATTGTCATATAGCAATGAAAAAGGGTATAAAAGGCTATCTGTTTTTCTCTTGGGGGCTGCTCACTCTTTGGAGTGGTGGTCCTCTGCGCAGGTGTAATAAATCACCTTCTGATTTATACCTAAAGTGGGATCCGAGTTTTTCTGTATAGATGGTGACAGGTATTACAAGGCAAAGGGGATGAGAGGTACCAACTGTCCAACTGTACTTGTAACTTTTCTATAAATCTAGTGAGAATAGGAAGTCACTACTGTCATTGTTGTCATTGAGTTTTGATGTGATTAAATATTCTCTTGAAATAGAATATTTGAAAAGCATCTTATGCACACATGTGGATCGTAAGCAAGGTTCTCACTCCCACGCTATTGGACATTTCAGGAGTTTCCAAGTTTTGCTATAAATAGACACAGCACATTCACCTCATGGCAGTAAAGCCCGACCACATCTGTGCTTAAACATTTAGGGCGAAGGATGAACTGAAAAGAGGGTATAAAATGAGACTTCGGATTTCTGTGTCAGGTTGCTTCCTGGAAGTTATTCCTGCTACAGCTGGGTGTGGGTCCTGTTTTCTAGCTCATACGTGTTTCATAAATGCCTTTATGGGGCCTTCAGGCACATGAAAAATCAGATACTGAAATAATGTGATTGGTGAGATACGGGGATTACAGAGCACAGCCCTCTCCTCCCGGAGCCTGCAGGGAGGTCTCCACTTTGCCCTGGAAGTGAGTGTTGTGGAGGATGAGCTGAGACCAGTGTGGTCTTTGTACTTTCCTAGGTCACCTATTTTCTTACCTGGAAATGCCTATGAGCTTTTCCTATTGTTTATTTATTTGCATTTTCAGTTTGTCTAGACATCAGTTTTGTTTGATTGAAATCCCCTGGAATATAAGGAACCCGTTTAATCTCCAGGTTTCTTTGGATCAGAACACTTTTCTGTTGTTTGTTACATAATTGTTTCCGTTGTATTTGTTCTTGTTTCTCCTGGTTGGGGGGGGGAGCACTCAGTAAGCCTTCTACACTTCGACTGCCATATTGTCATCTTGCTCTTATAGTTTAATTGTTTTATTTCAACATAATGTGAGGCTACCTATAACTAGGTTACATGGTTTGAGATTATAAAGTCCAAGTTGCAGTTGAACCCTTCACCCAGGAAGTGCCATAGCTTAATTTTTTAATTTTCACCATTTTGTGATAGTTTCTCAGACTTCTCCGCATTTGACATCCTGAGCATGATATACACCCAACAACCACTCAGTCCATTAACAATATTTCCTTTTTCTTCGAGTCCTTCATCTCCTCTCATCACTTCAGTTTACCTCAGTTGTCCCCAACCTTTCTGGCATCAAAGACCAGTTTTATGAAAGACAGTTTTTCCAGGGACCAGAGAGTGGGGGCAGGGCATTAGATTCTCCTGAGGAGCCACAGCCTGGGGCCTCCTGCTCAAGTTGACGGTGAGGTTCACATCCTCTGAGAATCTACTGCCCCTCTGGTGTGACTGGAGGTGGAGCTCAGGAGGTGACACCAGAGGTGGGGACGGCCCCTCTGGTGTGACTGGAGGTGGAGCTCAGGAGGTGACGCCAGAGGTGGGGACAGCTGTAAATGGAGACGAAGCTTCGCTCTCTCGCCAGCTGGTCACCTCCTGCTGTGTGGCCTTGTTCTCAACAGGCTAAAGACCAGCACCAGTCCACAGCCTGGGTGGGAGGCACAAGTGTCCTGGATTGCCTTTTAACTCAGCCATCCATGGCTATGCTTTTCTTCTGGGGGTGAAATCTTCTCACAGTCTATTAAAGATTCTAGTTTCCTAAAACTTTTAACAGAAAGATTCCTGAGAATTTCTCCCATTGTCCTGTTCAAATGTTTTTAGGATTTATTATCTCAGGGAGGGTGCAGATGGTTGCATAAGCTAAGTGGAGAGGGAAGGCCACCCTGCTGGCTGAGAGGACCGTCCTTCCAGCTGGTGAAAGCCCAGAGGCTCTATGCAGATCACCTCACAGGCACAGGGGTCTGTCACATCCCATGGTCTCTGCTTCACGAGATGAGCCCAGAACAAGGCGGTGAAGGAAATCCTGGGTGTGGAGAGGTGGAGAGCCAAGACTTCTCCTGGCCTTGGACACCAGGATGTCTCTTAGCTTTTTGTGGCACTCCAATTATCCAGCTGTTTCTGTGAGGCAATAATGACTTTACAAGGAAAATGGGGGGAGAAGCAATCAGTTTTGGCTATTAAATCAATAATCTCATTCTAAGTTGTCTGATTTGGCACAATATATTCTATTCCATATAATTTCAAGCATCTAAATAATTTATCTAAAAACTGACAATAGCCAGTCTATGAAGGACTAAATGATATTCTATTAATTTTATTCTATTTTTTGGTTACATTTGAGATGACGATATCACAGCAGTGAACAAATTAACGGAGGGAGATCGTAGCAATGAAGATCGTAGCAATTTTTCCTTCTGTAAGTAGACTTTAAAAGCTGAGTTCTACCCCCCAAACTATGTGCAGAAGTGGTGTGCAGAGCAACCCTGTCCTCGCTGATAAACAGCTTCTGTGGCCACACACAACTTTCTGAACTTCTCTGAGCTCCATTTTCTTCATATAAAAACTGAAACATGTTAACCCTATGACCGTGAAGTCTTATTTGGCTAACCCCCCACACCTCCCTGCATCACTGCCATTATTCATCTCTTCCAACGAGTCGGCTACCGGCAGTGAGCACCACCCACTGACCAGATGGGAACAGGTCATCACTGTGCTGTTTTAATGCAAAGTCACACATGAGAACGTTTTTATTTTTCAGGAAAACAGCTGATAAAAAAGCTTTTCAACCTCTGATTGAAAAGTTTTGAAATCAACTTTGCATTTGTGGGAAGCAGTGCTGTGTGGATGCAGCAGGGGCAATTTCACGGGAGACCAGCTCCTGGGGACCAAGACGCCTCCAGGGTTCATTCTCCAGGTCACGGACATGGCACGTTCGTGCTGGGGCTCTGGGTGGCTGCTGGCCCACCCAGCACACTCCCTCGCTTGGGTCTCCAGATGATTACCACCCCATGGAGAGGCTAGAGGCAGAGCAGCAGTCTTTCTGATTTTTGTGGAAATTTGTGTAAAGCTCACCGCTCCTCACCTCGGGGAGCCAGTGAGGTCTTGTTAGTGGTGTACACGGCACTGAATGGGCCTCACCACGCTTCTTGTTTTCCAAGGCTTTTTTTCTACTTAACTCTAGAAGAGAGAAATTTACATGAGAAAAATAGCAAACATTTCGCCAATGTAATAAAAACTCTTTCCAAATCTTCGACTAAGAGCAAACATGTGAAAAAGTACTCATCATCCCGAATTATCAGAGAAATGCAAATCAAAACCACCCTAAGATATCTTCTATCCCCGGTGAGAATGGCCCATATCACAACATCTCAAAACTGCAGATGCTGGCGTGGATGTGGAGAGAAGGGAACACTTTGACACAGCTGGTGGGACTGCAAACCAACTCAACCTCTTTGGAAGGAAGTGTGGAGAACACTCAAAGAACTCAAAGTAGAGCTCTCATTTGATCCTGCAATCCCATTACTAGGCATCTGCCCAGAAGAAGAATCATCAATTCATCATGAGGGCATTTGCACTAGACTATTTATTGCAGCTCAATTTATAATTGCCAAACTATGGTAACAACCTAAATGCCCACCAACTCAGAAATGGATTAACAAGCTGTGGTGTATGTATACCATGGAATACTATTCAGCCATTTAAAAGATGGAGATGTTATAACCTTTGTATTAACCTGGATGGAGTTGAAATACATTCTTCTTAGTAAAGCATCATGAAAATGGAGAAGCAAGAATCTGATGTTCTCAATTCTGATATGAGGACAATTGATGACCCAGTACATGGTGGGGGGTGGGGGAAGTGGGATGGAGAGAGGGGAGGAGGGAGAGGGGTGAGGGGTCACCGTGTGTCACACATCTCTTGGAAGGGGACACAGTCATAGAGGGAATTGACCTAACAAATGTGATCAGTGTAACCTGGTTCTCTGTACCCTTAATGAATCCTCAACAACTAACAAAAAAAAAAAAAAAATGAAATTGAATTCAAACTCATGGAAAACCACAATCTGAGTATATACAGTATCCCCGAGTACGCATGGGCAGCCTGCGCAGAGCATACGGGGGCCGAGGCCTGGCCCCCTGCTGCACCTGCGTCCTGCCTCTGGATCCCGGGGCTGCCTCAGTGCGCGTCCAGCTGTAGTTACTGCACCGGCCTGTTTCCCCGCTCATCGCTTCCCGAGGGCACACGCCCTGCCGTCCCACTCACCTTGTGTGATCAGGGCTTGTCATGGCTCCAGGCACACAGCAGGAAGACAAAATATGTATATATATATTGAACAGAGAAATTGATGCAGAGCATTGTCAGAGGCTGTGCAGAGACTGACTTGGAGCTCGCACCACAGCAATTTTTCACATTTGCAAAAGAGCAGAGGGTTACAGCTATAGCAGTCTCTCCAGAGCACAGCTGCTACACTGGACGAGTCCTGTGCACGGACAGCAGAAGGCACTCGGTGATTTAAGAGGTGTGCGTTAGACTGGAGCCCTCCAGCTCCGTCAGTTAGAGCAGTCGGCCAGCGCTCAGTGGTATTGCCTGTCTGCACCCTCTCTGCCTCTTCTCACAGCTCTCTTCCTCCTAAGCACAGGGAGGGGAGGAGGGGATGTGACAAAACCATGACCAGTGTGAAAAGTTAACCAGCAATTCAAAATAATTGACAAATGCCAAACCCGAGACCCAGACAACAAGTCAAGTTCCAACGAGGTGACAGCGGCTCGGGCTGCAAGTGCAGGGCGGGGCTTCTGAGGAGCTGGTCACTGGCGCCGTCCTGCTCTGGGTCTCACTGCAGACACAGCATCTTCCGTTGTGCTTGAGGCTGTTCTCCAGACCTCCATTCTCCAAATAGTCTGACCTCGTTGTATATCGCAAAATAGGGCTATTCGTTCAAGTGGACTCCTAAAATTGCACAAAATCCAGAAATTTTAAGTGAATGTTTTATGACAAAACATTAGGGGCAGATAGTTCAATAAATAATGTTACAACAATAACTTAAAAATATGAAGTTATATTACTATGTCTTGCTTTTAAACAAAATCAATTTAAGAATACTTAAACTGTAAATGGAGGTAAGCTACAGACACAAAGTTCCAGGAGCAGAGTGCAGGTGAATTTTGATCATGATTTGGTGGGGAAAGGCTTCTCGAAGTGTCACACAAAAGACTAAAGAACCTGGAGGGAAATATGAGTAAATTCAACTGCATAAAAATTAACATTTTTTTATCAAAATTGCACATGATCAAATTTGAAGCCATATAACCAACCACACAATAGCAGTATCAGGAAATGGCTGCCTTCAGCTCCGACAAAGCCCTGGCACCCTCTGCACCTGCGTCTCCACCTCACCGTGCTGGTCCCTGCCACTCACCCCCACTTGCACTCCCCCCCTTGTCTGCCTGTTCCTTCCACACGTCACTTCCGACTGTGACAGTCCTCAGAGTCCTCTCACCCCCTGGGATGGATGGCGGTATTTTTAACACGATGTGCAAGGGCCCAGCCAGCCACTGCCTCTCTCTTCAGCCTCATTTCGAGTCACTTTCCCTCCTGCTCATCAGCCTCCAAAGGCCCAAAGAAGTGTCTTAAGTGGCACAAGCTCCCTGCTTACCATCAGCCAAAGCTGGCACCTGCACTCTGCAAGTTCACCCTTGAACTTCAGCCTGAACAGGGCCTCTGGCCTTCGTGCAGCACACGCACCAAGGAAAAGTCCTTCTTTTGTTCCTGTCCAATTCTTTCCATCTCGGCACCACCCAGCATTTATGATGACACTTTTCATCACATGCTTGAGGAGCGTCTGTCTCCTCTGACGGGTTGTAAGTTCCATGAGGGACAGACAGGCTCTGTGCCCGTATCCTGGAGCGAGGCTGTTCACAGGAAGAGACCCATGACCACACGAGCATTGAAGGCTAATGTCACAAACATTGATGTGTACCAGTCACCACTGTTTGGAGTATTTTGTGTCGTTTAGTCCTCACAAGATTCTTACCCTGGTCTCTGGAGCTTGGTAGCGTTCTGCTGTCCACGCCACGCAGCCTGTGATGTTTTGCGGCTGCCACCCAAGCTGACGGATGCACCTGCTCTGATAAGGTGGTCAGCAAGGGTAGAATTCACAAGTCCATGTGGCCTGGCTCTATGACATATGTCTGTTGTCTGTGTCATTTATGAAATCATCCAGGTAGAAATAAAAAAGTTTCATGACTAAACTAAGTCCCTTTGTGTAAGTGACAGCCACTCGCATTAGCTTGAAAACCTCTATTTCGAGTCTGTCCAGGCACCTTCTGAAAGGCCTCAGAGGAACAAGAGGCTGGACACTGCTCCAGGACAGAGTGACCACCAGCACTCCGACACTGAGGTGTGAGAACACTACGTTCTCCAGGTGTAGAACCATGGTGCACAGGCCCTGGTTACCAAGGACATGTGGTCAAAATCAGATGAAGTCCCAGAAGACACAGCTAGTAGAACTTTTGCACACAGCAGACAGAGGCCACAAGGTGGGAGGCCTGACACCCCACACGGGGACGGGGACACGGCACGTGGCACACAACCTCACTGAAGGATGCCCCAGTAATCAAATCAACTCTTCCTACTCCATGTCTATGTATGAAAGGAAATTTGGCTGTGGCCTCAAATAGTACCTACACCTAAGGAGTGGGATTCTGGAATATTCATTCCTAAATGGTTTTTGTTAAAGACATGATGTTTCTCTCAATTGTCAGTTCTATTAATTTAAAAAAAATTTTTTTTTGTTTAAAGAAAGCATAAATGACGTACTTACTATGTGTGCTTATTTTTGAAATGATCTTAACCGCAGATGGCAAACTCAGGGGCCAAACGCTTCCCTCTCTATGTGCATGTGCCGAGGGAGATTCTTGCTCCCCTTGCTGAGTAAGAAGGCAGTGTGCGCCTTCTGCTATAGGACAGACGGCAGAGGACCTGGCTATACAGCAGACAGTATTAAAAGGGATCCTCGCACCCAAAGCAGACTTCATCTCCACCTCTTTCAAAATCATGATTAATATAAGAAGCTGCACAGGAAACATCACACAAAGGGGACACTGGGCTGGTCTGATATGCTATGGCCAAATCCTCACTGTAGGGTACAACGTGTTTTATGATGGAGCTAGGGAGTCCTAAAGTCTCTTCAATGACTAAGTTTGAGATGTAACGCAGTGTCCATAGACCGCGTGAGTTATGTGTCTCACTGCTTGCAATGCCTGTGGATTATGCTGTGATTAACAAATCTTAAAGCACTTAAATGTGTAACTGATTCAGTGTAGCATATTTTCATTTTATATTTTGTGTGGTGATCATATGTTTTGTGGCCTTTCTGAAATAAGTTACTAGTTAGTGCATTTTTGTAGACTTGGGGGATTTTCTATGTCAATAATCATGTCAGTTCCCACAGAAACAGTTTAATCCCTCCTTTTTTATTTGTATGCCTTTTATTTCTTTTTCTTGTCTTATTACAGTGGATACAGTTTCCTACTATGTTGAATATGAGTTGCTATCCTTTTCCTTAACTGAGAGAGAAGCATTCAGGGTCTTACCATTATGGGCATGTTAGCTGTGGGAGTTTACTGCAGCTGTTGCTTATCAACTTGAAGAAGCCTTCCTCTGCTCCCAGTTTTCCAAGAAATTGTAATCATGAGTGGATGTTGGATATTGTCCATTGCACCTTCAGAGTTCGTTGTGACCATCTGATTTGCCTCTAGTATCCTGGGAACATGGTGACTGATTTTGGGATGGAGACCCAGCCTTACATTCCTGGAATAGACCCTACCAGGTCATGGTGTGTAATTCTGAATATGATTTATGGATATTTTATTTAAGTTTTCCATGTATGTCTTCATAGGAGGTTTTGTTTTCATTTTATACTTTATCAGTACATTTTCACTTAAAGAGAAGAATATCTGGAGAGGTTTGATGGAGGGTAAATGGTGGGACCACATCTATGGAGCATATTGCAAGGGTATAAGTCAAATCTATCAAGAATAGAACATAAATGTCTTAACACAATAATTGAGTAAATGAGGTGAAAGCTGTGTTGATTAGTTTGATGTAAGTACTCCAATCATATAAAAAATCAACACATTGTATCCCACAAATGCATAAATGTATTCGTGAGCCATGTGTATATGACTTAATAAAAGGGAAAAAAAGAGATAAAAGAAAAAAAAAGAATACTTATACTCTAAAAGATTGGGAATATCCGTGCTTAATGATCACTAATGTTTTTAATCACATTCATAGAACCATGATTTTACAAAGAATATTACTTTCGGGTGGAAATATCAGGCATTGATCATTTTAAAAAGCAAGTACATCCCCAGGGGGGGAAAGCTAATTTCCTAAAATGGAGAACAAGTCAGACCTTCCAGATTCTTCCCAATAACATTCAAAATTTTGAGCTGAGTCTAGAGATTATTAATAAAAATAAAGTCCAATAAAATAAAGTCTTACTTGACATCATTTTCCAGGTATAAAAGGAACAAATTAATATTCTTAAATATCCAATAACTTTGGAATACAATACCTCTGAGAACTTTTGGAGACCAAAATTTGCTTGTTGAGATAACTCCAAATAAGGAGTCTATAAAAGGAGAAAAACATTAAAAAAAAAATTGGTAAACAAGGTATCAGTGTATACATAGGATTAAGATTTATAAAAGAGAATTTTATGTGATATAGAAAAATGATATAAGAATGAAGGCAGAAAGAGAAGGGCTGAAAAGAATTCTAATTTTTTATGAGCAAATAACTACCATATAAATAGTAAATAGATACTGTCTAAAGCTAAAGTGTGTCTGTAACTATAAATATAATGACCACAATTCTTTTCAACTTTTCATAATCCTTTTTAAAATTTCCGGTTATCAACTAGCAATTCTTCTGATTTTACTTTGTTCAAACTCAAATAAAATTAAAATTAATAGTTGTGTTTATAGAGAACATGTATAGTATGAGTCAATTTTATAAAAGCTCTTCTCCTCCCCCATCCTTCCTTCCATCCTTTGTTTCTATTTCTACTTATTGTAGATTTATCTAGAATACTATTCAGAAGACAATGATGGTGGCTATTGCTTGGTAATGAGATTTTGGACGATGTTTATTTTCTTCTGTATAATTTCCTATAGTGATGTTAGCCATTTTAACAAATACATAGACATGTGTTATTTTTCTAAATAAACAAGGGGAAAGATAAGGGGAGAAGGATTTTTAAAAAGTGTCAGGTTGCCACCACTAATCCATATTCCCCATAACAATGGAGCTAATGGAGTTTATTCTGCAACTCTGCACTGTACCTTCTGTTTAGGGAAATGCCTTACAAAATGGCACATTCGGGGGAGAGGGGAAGCAAACTCTTAAATTAGAATACTTCAAGGAACAAATTTTATTTTCAATTGAGGAAAAGTGGTTCCACTCACAAAGTCCACTGAATTCCATGCAGAAGAACAGTTACCGAGAACGGATACATTTGGCGTAAAGTGGATGAATGCAAACTGTAATTTTGCAGGTCTGGCTTTGTAACTTTACTGAGACTCAGGCTAGAGTTACACATGATGAGTGAGATAAATTTTACAGCCAGCTCTTCAGAGAATAATTGTAACAGCATCAAACATAAGAAAATCCATTCTCAATGGTATTTGCATATCAGTGTTTAAACAATTACATCATTAAAATAAAAAATACCGTATACCGAGTATTTTTATTCCTTATGTTACTTGTGCTACCAGGAGATATTTAACTGAAAAACTTTAAACAGGGAAGGTTACATTTATCTCTTAGAGATAATAACTTAGTTAAAAATCACTTGTCATGTAGAGAGACATGCATATATTTAATGTAAACATCGAGTTAAAATAAAGGGTCCAGAAGTTCACATGTAACAATTTTGAGTACTATTTTTACCTTCTGTGTTTTGGGGAGGGAAGGAACTGTCCAGGTACTCATTGACACCACCCAGTTTTGTTTTATTCTTTTGACAGAAAAATTATAATAATCTCTGAAATACTTGCAAGTTAACAAACTCCTTCAGGCCCTTTGTGGCTAGGGTAACATAAGAGTTGAATAGATATTTTGTCAATCTGATCAAGGCAAACAATAAAAATGCGAACGATATTCTAAACAATTTTTTCCACAGAACTGTAGAAATTTAGTAAGGGAGTCCCCTACTCAGCTCTGTAGTTAGCATCTCTGCAGGTGCACATGCCTCGGAAAAACAGAAAAGCAAAGACTAGACTCCACCTTCACCTCCAAAGCAATTAAATTAGGTAGCAGTTCTCCAAATGAGGCCTCTGAGCCAGCAGCAACTCCTTGGGAAATTCTGGGGTCCCCCACAATCTGGGTGTGACGAGCTCTTCATGCGGTCATGACGTTCGAATCTCTGCTCCAGGGCAGAGCACAGACACTCGCTGGAAAGCCGTCCCAGCCATTCAGACGTGCAGTCAGGTTTCCCCAGATTCTTCTCTCACATATGAGGGCGCCAGCGACAGTGTCTCTGAGAGCAGCTACCTGTAGAATGCAGCCCAAACCCCAGTATCCTAACACACCGCAACCATTCCTACGTTTAGGCAGATAAAACTCAGGAGGTTAAATGATTGTTCAACAATATGCAAGAAAACTTCGGATTTCTATGCCTCATTGTCAAACTTTTGATCTTTCTGTGCTGAATGGCCGTCAAATATGACCCAGAAATGGAAATGTGAAACAGACCACTTACACGCCCGTGTCTAGCTTGTGAATGTTCCTAAATTATTGTCTGATTTTATTTCAGGAGAATTGCTAAATTTAATTCCTTAAATGTGCTAGCCCTATTTTCAAAATATCCCAAAGCTAGGAATCTGTTGACTCACTCAGTGACTACCACGTGACAGTTCTGGGCATGGCGGCTCATGTCTGTGATTCCCGCACTCTGGAAAGCTGAGGCAGGAGATCACTTGAGGCCGGGGATTGGAGACCAGCCTGAGCAAGAGCGTGATGTCATCTCTACTAAAAATAGAAAAGTTAGCGAGGTGTGGTGGTGCACAGCTGTGGTCCCAGCTACTGGGGAGCCTGAGGCAGGAGGATGACTTGAGCCCAGGAGTTTGGGCTGCTGAGAGCAATGAGGACGTCACTGCACTCTAGCTGGGGCAACAGAGCAAGATCCTGCCTGAAAAAAAAAACAAAAAAAACCTTCCTCTGTAAGACCCGTGAGGCCATGAAGATAAAGACAAATAGGACACAGAGCCTAGAGACCCCGTTTTGTTGCTTCACCCTGAGTCTGCCCGGTAAAATTCACTTCTGTCACTACATGCGGGTAGGTGAAATTCACTTCTGTCGCTACATGTGGGTAGGTGAAATTCACTTCTGTCACTACATGGGGGTAGGTGAAATTCACTTCTGTCACTACATGCGGGTAGGTGAAATTCACTTCTGTCACTACATGCGGGTAGGTGAAATTCACTTCTGTCGCTACATGCAGGTAGGTGAAATTCACTTCTGTCACTACATGCGGGTAGGTGAAATTCACTTCTGTCGCTACATGTGGGTACACATACAAAAACCTTCCCTTTAGAAGATGACGTGCCTTCAGCTTTAAAAAATACTTTCTCATAGTCTAAGCTAGATGGCTCTGACAAAACGTTCCACAACAGCATTTGCTTATACCGATGACTTCCTTCCTCACGAGATAGGAAGATTTCCGCTGTCAATCAGCGTGCCCTTCCCGCCCTGCTTCTGTTTATCAATGACTTAAGCAGCAGGACTCCTGCTTATCATCCTGATTCTCGCAGACACTGACAGGGCCTTCCAGGATGGTGCTCCCTCCGGAAGGTGCCAGGAGGTCTGATGCCCCCCACACTGGGCAGCGCAGACAGACACACCCAGGTTGGGGCCCAGCCCCGGGACCGTTACCCTCTCTGCAGCCGGATGGCCCAAAACGAGCTCACTGAAGGACAAGGCAGGGCTTGAGGGACCACAGTGGTCCTCAGAATGACACAACTAGTTTGAGTTTAATAATCAAAGCCCAGTAAATACCCACGCTTCGGTAATACAGTAGTATAGGATATGGCATCCCATAGGGAACCTGCAGAGACACAAAATTCACTGAAATGCAAGGGCTGTACATTGACCACCTCTGCCTGAGAGTCTCCCGCATCTGAACAGTGGACCAGTCCCAAGCTGCCCCAGCCCTGCACAGCTCTTCTTTACTTGGGCTTCTGAAACTGCTGAAAATTTAGAGCCATACACAGAAAGACACAGAAATCTATTCTCCTGTAAAAAACGATGAGTGCCTTCAAAACCTGTTATCAGATCGGCCCTTGGTGTAATTGCCTGAATAGTGCAAACACACACCCACAGTACACAGAGAAAATACAGCTGAGGTTATTTCCACAATGTCTCCAAAGTAACAGCCTCAGCCTTGCCCGGGAGCTCACCATTCACTGCCCTGGCCACTGCCACTATTTCTGCAGGTGGACCTGACATAAGACTCATCAGAGGCTTGGGGCCAGCCCTTTGGAGGACTCAGGGGAGCGCCTCCAGGAGCCAGCACAGGGCAACACACAGGACAGCAGAGAAGCAGGTGCCTGGGCTGCTCATGTGGCCGGAGCTCACCAAAGCTGGCCGCTGCGCCCACCTCAGGATCCCAGGACAGCAGCCAAAGTTCAAAAGGGGAGGGTGCATGATACTGCCACACTAAGGACAGAAGCCACTGTGTGTGGCACTTTCACAAGTAAATGAACCAAACATCTTGACTTAAGCATTACAGTGACCCACACACGACATCCTGACGGAAACCTTACCAAGAGCAGCCACTGTCCCCAGATGGGCTTGCCTGTGCAGACGCAGCCCACGTCAAGGATGTCTTAAGGATTTAAAGTGTTGCTCAGGTTCAACTTTTCCTCTTCCAAAAGAGAAAATATTTAAATATGGTCAAATGAAGATCAGACATAATTATACAATTTGGGAAGTTTTTCTTTCTAAGCCAATAAGTAACTATCAGAATTTTAGGCCGCCTACTTTTATTATATAGAATCTTTTAAAATAAGTCATTAAACAAGTCATTAACATCTCCTTGAAAAACAGCCTGTTGTGCAACATGTTTAATGGATAAGAAGAACATGGCCTTTAACAGAAAGCCACTTACAAATTTAAAACATGGGGAACATTTGCAACCAATGTAGATCAAACTTTACACTTTTTAGATAGTAAGTTTCCAGAGGAAGCAGCCACTTTGATAGATTTTTCCCAATTCACACGATTATATAGTTTTACAAACATACATCGTAAATCGTTTAAAACAAGGACAAGATGAACTGTACAACAAGTTATTTTATTCAGTGTGACATCAACACAAGCATCCGGCACTCACAGGATCCGTGGCCAAGTTTGGAAAGGAAGTGGTTGCTTGGGTGAGAGCCCCCCTCCTGCTCAGAACCAGGCTGGTGTTGGCTTTCAAGTAACTTATTGGAATTACCACTGCACTGTCTAAAAGCATCAGAGGGGGCTGAGCAAATGCAATAACCTGCAATGTCACAGGTTAAAGCTGAGTCACAGGAGCTCTGTGCCTGGCATGACTCACGCAAATCAGCAGTCACCGTCCTCTGCTCTGCCTCACTGTGTCTGGGTTCAAGGAGGGATTTAACTACGGTAAACAGTCAAGTGAAAAATTCTTCACAGAAGCGACTTCAGGTAAAAAGATAGAAGCACAAGAGTTTGGGATGGAGCAGGAAATGGTGCTTTTACCCCCAAGGTGTAAAATAAAGCAATTTTGTTAAAAGCAAAGCTAATTTACCTAAAGGATGCAGAATGTGGCCTCAATCCCCCACATTGCTGAGCACAAACGTGGGCAGAACCTCAGGGAAGAATCTGTTCAGCCCGTCTCCGGCGGTGGGACGAGGAAAGTGCTTCCCACCCTGTCCCTGTGTGCTGCGGAAGACTGGAGTCACTTATACCTTGAAGCAGCAAGCGTTTCAGCTACTTAAATATCGCAGAGCCTGGGTCCTTATGTGAAAGCAAAAAGCCCAGAAAAATAACAGCTGCTCGCAAGCACTGAGGCACTCAGATCGCCCAGTCTAAAGAGAAAGCATCCGTTTTCTCTGGAGTACACTGAAAACATTGTTCTCAGGCAGGCCGACGTGAAAGGCACAGGCAGTATTGCTTTCTGAGCCTGGCTGCTGGGAGAAAGTGCCTACCTGGGAGGCCATCGTTAATTAGTGACAGAAACGAAGGTGCTTCCAAATGGTCAAGCAGGCGCAAGGCATCCTCCACGTGGCTCTGGGTAGTTTAAATCTGCTACGAGTTCTTCTGGAAACTTCATTCATAAAATTTTATGTTGGTTTAGATTTTTGCAGGATGTAAGTTATTAATGATCTCAATTTTTGTTTCAGAAGACTTGACCTAAACTCTGATTAAGAGAAACTGATGAGAATGGCCATGTGTGGAAAGTGTGTCCCATAGTACTATAAAATGTAGCAATTTGCATTTTCACTCAGCAAAGATGGGGGCTTGCAAGGACCAGTCATTATTCTAGTGCTGGGTCTCTGGCTCCTGCAGTGCCCACAGCATCTGGGCAGGACCGAGGGAATACACATGGGCAAATGCATCATGCCCAAGCAGTTTCAATGAGCCTCATAGAAAAGAGCAACATCTGTATGTTTATTTCAATACTTCCATTTACATGCTTATGAGTCAGGAGAGGACAGGGCAGCGCCAGGGTGCAGGAAATCATTCTCATCCCTGCAAGTTCAGACACTCCCAGGAGGCTCTGCTTTGCACAGTGGTATGAATTCACACACAAAGACGTTGTTTCAACATTTGCAAAAGCAACATCAAGCCCCACAAACCACATGAGGTATCATTTTCCAGGATAAAATATTTCTGCTCCTATATTTTAATAAAGTGCAAGAAATTTTTTTCGTGCAAAGGACTTAGAATGTTTTTTTAAATACTCACACATACGCACAATATAAAAGCCCCTGAATATTCCCATCCTTCCTAACAGTTTTCTTCGGTTCTGTCCAGAGAGTTATTTATATCATTGCACATGTAAACACTGTTTACTGAAACATAATTAGTGAAAATAAATTGATGAGCTTTCTAGAAAAGTTAACATCACAAAGCCTACAAGGAGTGTGTTATTTTACCTAAAATTTGATATTTCATACAGAGTCCCGAATAGGCACAGCTGTATCTTCACAAAACCCTTTTTAAAGAAATCATCTCACTTTCATGTCCTGAAAAAAATATATCAAAGGCTTGCAGTATGAAAATTACTTTCCTAATCTGGGGTAATTTAATTTTTTTCATGCCACTTTTCATTGTAAACACAAATCAATATAAGTTGTCATAAAAACTACAATTGAAGCTCAAGTGGTAATGGTTTTAACCCCAAATTAACATTTTCCGGGTGAACAATATTTGGGAGAAACGTGCATTACATATTAAATCACAAATTTAAAAAATCGCAAATGAAAAAAGCATGCCTTTGTAGAAGATAAGATACCGCTGCGTGTGTCCACTCAGCACATTTGTTTTCTTCACGTGTTATCAGAGTCAAGCTACTAGTGCACTGTACTCACAGCCAGGACATCGCTCCACGTGACTCACTGAGTTCTGTCTGGTCTTTGGCCCCTGAGAAATTTTACCCACACGGCATCCTCAGTCTCTTCTTTAAATTTTCTTTTCTGTGCAGGTTCCTTTCAAGGGCTATCTAACATCTCGTCAGGTACATATATAAAATTTCAGTACCTAGTTTTATTTTCAAAAGTTCATTTTGGGGGTATCAGGGTAGTGGCTCTCGGCACTTTCTTCCATTTGTTCAGTTTATGTACAAGGTCTAAGGTCACAGGACAGCTGGGAACTGAGGGTGCTAACAGCTGTCACCAGGGGTCACTGTCCCAGCGCTGAGGGTCACTGCCACAGCCGAGCCTGATCCTCGGATGAGCTCCCGGGATCTCAGGACCACAGACAGAGGGAAGCTCAGCGCAGCTCACAGCTGGGAGCAGACGCAGCAACGTTCCTCTGCCCTGACGAGCTGTGTCTCCACATGAATGGCCAAAAGTTAAGATTCTCATGGTGTGTCCACAATCATATTTTAAAAACACAAAGCGTATAATGGTACTTCTTCTCTTAAAATTGGATCATTAAAACATACATTTTTTTTCGTGAATAGACTTGCTTTAAAGGATAGATTTGCAAATATTCCTGACCATGTGTGTTTAGGGAATCGGTCCTCACTCTACAAAGAATTGAACTTATCCATAGACTTCTATCCAACTTTCATCTTTTAAGATATAAAACTATACAGGATTTTTGTTTCTGAATATAATTAAGAAATGAAATGAAGTTCAAAATAATCTTCACTAAATCTAGGCATTTCCTAAACGAATGAGAGCACTTTTTAACAGAAGAGAAATTTCATTGAAATAACGAGAAGCGTTGAGTTGCGGTGCTCTCAGACGCGTCCGCTCCACCTGCAGGGAACTCGGCCATGAAAACAGTGTCCTTCACACGTGAGTACAGTTGGTGGACGGTGGGGTGTCCACGCGGCTCTTATTCTCCCTGTTATCGTTGAGAGACAATTCTTGGCGAATGTGACACTTGAACACTTGCTTGTAGGCCTTCCTGAAATTCTCCGAGAGAAACGCATATATGATGGGGTTCACCGAGGAATTGCTGTAGGCCAGGCAGTGCGCGGCAATCCTGAGCAGGAAGGACGCGGGGGTCAGCGGGAAGGAGCCGAACTCGGCCCAGAGGTGGACCACGTGGTGCGGCAGCCAGGACACCCCAAAGACCACGACCACCACCAGGATCGTCTGTGCCGTCTGGGGGGAGACGGGGGGAGGAAGAGGAGGAGAGGGGGGAGGGAGGGGAGGGGAGAGGGGGAGGGGCACGGGAGAATGCATCAATTATAACAGAATAAGAAACTAGCATTTTAAAATACACTCTAAACAATTTTTATGTATTTTATGAGCTTGAAAAGGATCCTAAATGTACTTTAAGTGTTAATTTTAGCTTCACGTGAAATTTTGGTTCTTAACTCCTTCGAGACCTGTGGTTACCTTGCACAGCAATTATTTTAGGATGGATGTGAAATGGGTGTAGACTATAGAAAGCATGCTTGAGTCCGGGAAAGAGAAACGTGTAAAGATTAAAGACTGACTTTTAAATGACCGAAACATGTCCAGCCTGGACACGCCCACGAGCAACGAACCTCAGAGAAACTCTAGATTTTGCTCCAGAGAGTCGCCTCCACAGACAATATGCTTATTTCTCCTCATTAAAGTGAGGTCCTTTAATTTGACCAATTAAAGACCAAGTTAATTAATACACTGATGTGTCAGAGTCATGGACTAATCAGCCCCATTTGTTTTCTTTTATTTTAACCACTTCTTTGCTGTTCCTAAATCAAAAATACTTGGAAATCACAGGCAGGTCCCATGAGATTTCCACTGAGCAAGGGACAGGAGGATGTGGCCTCTGATGAAGGACCCCAACACAAGAGGAGGAGAGGAGGATCACCCCCTGTGCACTGGGATGCTCTGCATGTGAGTGCTGCCTCCGTGATGGGTGCAAAGCCCAGGGCTGGTGCTGGGCCTTAGGACAGCCACACCTGTGCCCCACGTGCAGACAGGCCACACCAGGCAGAAAACTCTATCTCTATGGGTTCAAGCAAAAGACCATGTTCTATTTTATTAAAACACCTAATTAAACGGGTCTAGTAACGTTTAAGCTATAAAATACAGAGCAATAGGTCAGTCCCTTCCTTAAAATCTTTGTTGTCCCCTGAGTGAAGTTCAGGAACCATGCAGGGCCGCTAGCGCATCATTTCTCGGGGTGTCCTCGGCCCCTGTGAAGCGGGTCCTCCGTGACCCCGGGGTGCAGGTGGGGGAACCAAAGTGCACAGCACCAGCATCCGGGTCCACGTGCTGCCCGTCCACTCGCGGAAGAGCCCAGCTGCAGGGACGGAGCAGCCACAGCCTCGAGTGGCCGGGAGCTGCATGGGGAGTGAGGCCCCTGGGAGCCAACTGCAGTTTGGTTCCCTAGTTGGGTTGACAGGACGCCCCTCGCCCTCCCTGTCCACTCTCCTAAAGGCTGAGTGGCACCTACGTTCAGCCCCTGTCCAGACTCAGTGTTAAGTAGCCTCCCTGTCATCCTCCGCGGGTCCTACAGACCAGGATGGTGTGGGCAGCCCGCTCTGAGCGCCCACACGTGCAGAGGGCACGGTCAGGTCCGCCGCGCCACCAGTGCCCCTTCCCTCCTCTCAGAAGCAGTCTGACCGAGGTTGATGGGGGGCAGAGCGAAGGGAAGGAGAGGAGGGGCAGGGCCGGCCAGAGGCTCAGCCTCCTTGTGATGCACCAAGGGAAGACCGAGAGGCAGGGCAGGGACTTCCTAGGACACCACCATCACCACGGATTTCCCCCAACGGGACTGTCGTAGAGGAATCACAGCCCATGCTGCTGTGGGGGACAGGCCCAGGGCAGAAGGAGGCGTCTCACTGCCTCTCATCCACTGAACCCTCCCGGTGTGGGAGACACAGCCAGACACGGCCAGAACACGGCGTGAGGACCAGCTCTGCAAGGACAGGCACCAGGCGGCACTCAGACGTGAGTGTGAGCGTGAGCTGAACAAAGAGGGGGGCTCGGGAGCCAGACAGGGGTGCAGAGGAGACAGCCAGAGGGCAGTCAACTCCAGGACAAGTCCCTGCAGCCAGGGGGACAGATGGTGACAGCCGAGCTCACTGTGGACTCCCTGGACTGGTCCCACCACCCGCCCGGCCGTGGGTAACCGGCTGTAAAACCTGCAGAAGGGCGTGAACTTCCCTGAGCCCAGCTCCTCATCTGCAAAAGGAAAACCAATGAGATGCTTCCCAGAAGCGGCCCATCCACTCAGACAGCTCAGAATAACAACCTGAGTGCAGGTTTTGTCGGGTATAAGCTTACGTATTAAAGCCACTTACTGCATGACACACGCGTACTGGGGAGAACCCGCTCCCCATCTATGTATCCATTAGCCTGTGAGAAGTGCCATCCTCTCGTGACTTCATCAGAACAATCCAGACATAATTACACCTAAAAATAGAACCGAAAACCTCGTCTTCTCTTCCGATGACAATCAGACCATCGATCCTCCTCCTAAAATGATTACCTCCTGAGTGTTCCATTTCATTGCTCCTTTTAGGAAATTTTTACTAAGAACAAAGCTGAGGGCAGAAACCAGCCCCGTTAGCTTCTGGGTAAGACCCACAGGCCAATGGCAGTGCGCCCTGAGCACAGAATATCTTATGGCAGGATTTGTGACTTTGTGTGTCTGTAATTCATTCCAAACTGATCTTCTCGAAGCCTAGACAGAGTCAGGTTCTTTTTCTTGTTCTACTCATAGCTTGAAATGGGGAGGATTACAACTCATGGGGTAACACTGGGAAAGAATACTTAACGGTTGCTCTCTAAGCCGTCAGCACGCATCACAGCTCAGACTGCCCCCAGCGGAGTGTCACGGGCTGCACAGCTGTGCTCCCAGCTAAGTGTCTCTGGAGATCACTATTTTTCTAGTTTCTTTCTTTCTTTTTTTTTTTTTTAGAGATAGAGTCTTACTTTGTCACCTTCAGTAGAGTGCCATGGTGCCACAGCTCACAGCTACCCCCAGCTCTTGGGCTTAGGCACTTCTCTTGCCTCAGCCTCCCGAGTAGCTGGGACTACAGGTGCCCGCTACAACACCCGGCTACTTATTTGTTGCAGTTTGGCTGGGGCGGGTTTGAACCCTCCACCCTCACTATATGGGGCCGGTGGCCTGCTCACTGAGCCACAGGTGCCGCCCTATTTCTCTAGTTTCTTCAAGCGTCTCTGCCCACTGGTCTCTCTCAGATGGAACACAGTCAGCGGGGGCGCACAGGCCCTGCAGTTCTCCAGGGACACCCTCTCAGTCCCAGCTGCACCAGGAGAGCACACACCCTGTCCCATGCACAGCTGGAAACAGCTGTCCAGCTTTGTCTTCATTGTCCCTGTGGGTCTCCAGGCCAGGAGAACCAAGAAGCCGGGGCAGGGAAGAAGTCCCTTTTGGAGAGAAAACCTTCCTTCTGGGCTCACTGCGGCCTCCAGACAGTCCAGCTCAGAGAAGGAACCTAACATACACTAGCTCAGACCTGGCCAAAATGAGGCCTGTGCAGGAATCCCAACCCTGGGATTTCAGCAGGCAACTAAGCCCCCATGACCTGGCACAAAGTTTTAAAAAAACGCAGATATCCGGGCCTATTAGAGACTGTTAGGTAATTACCCAGGGATCCACCTTTGCAAAAGAATCAAGAGGGTGTTTGGAAAACCACTGATGGATTACACAAAAGCCACAGGAAGGCAAAGTTACCTCACCCGCCCCCTGTTAAAGAGCATCAAGGCTTCACTCAGGACTGAGCCCCAGGCTGAAGCAGCCCTTCCCCATTCCCAGAAAGATGGGGGGGGGCGGCTTCCACCTGTCCCTTGGACTCAGCAGGTACCCAGCAAGAACTCCCCTCTACGGAGAATGAGGCTGATCTTTTTCATTTTTAACCTTTTTTCCCTTTTCGACAAGATCATTTGTCTCTATGAGACGTGAAGTTTTGCCCAGAGTGTGTGCTGTTCACCTCATGTCCATCACAGAACAGAGAATGTCAATGTTACCGTTGGTAAGAGAAAGTCATCATTTAAAATCGTGTCCTAAGCCTCCATACTAAATCTTACCATTCCTAAGAGTCAGTCGGTGCTCTCTTGGCATGGTTTCTTTTTGCTTCTTACACTGAAAACATCTAAATAATATCAATCTCTCTGCTATTGTGAGGTGCTCTTTTCAAGTCATCTGAGACATCTTTCTTCAAAGAATTTTACTTACAAATAACGTCTAATGGAACTTGGTTGGGAAGAAAAAAGTGTCTAAAAGAGGAGAATGATAAAAAGAAGCATTTCACAAATTAGATAAATGACAGCCAAAAAGCTGGCAGAATTACTTCAAGCCAGATAAAAAAACAAAACTGACTGATAAAAGAATCCAATGGCTGTAAGGGCATACAGAGGTCATTTAATTCAATTTTCTTCTGAGGAACAACCACCCAGTACAGTGGTCTATCTCATTTTTAAGGTTTCCAAGGATTATTTAAGAAATTTGTTTTAGTATCCAGTTAGCCTTGTGCCAGAAACATTTCTTTATTTCTAACAGAGTTTAAGTAATGCATATTATAATCAATGACAGGGCTCTGTGCTATTATTTCTGCAAGAGATATTAGATTCCTCTCTGGCACTTTTCTGCAAACATGGAGAATAAATCTGTGCCCCATTTATCCTGAAAGGTCAAGCTCCCTGTCCCATAATACTTACAAGTCTTAACAGGGAAACTCTTAGGGACAGAGCCATGGTCTGAAGACTCGTGCTCCCCCCATCATATGTTGAAACCTAATCGCCAAGGTGATGGTGTTAGGGGCAGGCCTTTGGGGAGGTGTTTAGGTCACAAGGCTGGAGCCCTCAGGAGTGGGATTAGTGCCCTCATGAAAGAGACGCCAGAGCTGCCTGGTCCCTTCCGCCCTGTGGACATCTGAGGCCATCTACGAGCCAGGAGAAGGCCTCTGAGTCTGCTCACACTCCATCTTGGGCTTGGAGCCCCAGAACTGTGAGATAATCAGTCTCTGTTATGGAGGAGTCCACGGTGTTTTGTTGCAGTAGCCTGAACTGATGAGGGCAGCACAGACTCAGCACAGAGGGCAGCACCTGTGGCTCAAAGGAAAGGTGTTGGCCCCATATGCCGGAGGTGGCGGGTTCAAACCTAGCCCCTGCCAAAAACAATAAAAAAAAAAAAAAAAAAACAGACTCAGCACAGAGCAGGGAGCTCCCCTCGGCCACTGAGAGGATGAGTTGGCAGCAGATGGGATGAAACGAGCAAAGTGTCTGAGTCTGTTCACGTCCATCCGCCACGTGGCACACTATGGCCTCGTGTACTCAAGGGACAAGGGTCTGTGCTAAGACCTGGGACACACCACACAGATGGGTCCACTGCTGCCCTCTGGCTCCTCCCGCCAGTTCTCACTGTCCGCTCTGTGCCTCTCCCCTCTTCTCCTCTGCCCCCCTGACTCCCACCACTCTCTTCTGCCCACCCCTTCCCCCCACTCCCTATTCTTACCCAGACTCACACACACCACAGCACCACAGCGTTTATTTGTCCTATGCAAACAAGCAGGCAATTAAATATATGAAAAGAGAAGTGACATCTGTTCAGTGGCTCTTAAGGGTCAGAACCTGTGGGAATAGCAAAGAAAATCTTCCTTCCTTCAAACGCTAAAACCTCCTCATATGCTAAGAATGATCAAATGATAATTTTATATAAATATACATTTATTTGCTATAGGAACACACACCTACGTATACACACATAAACTTAAATACTTGTGTACGTGTCTATACATGTGAGTCTATGTTTATGTGCATATGAGTAAACAAAGTGAACTAATCTTTAGGTATTTTTATTACAAAATAGAAAGTTTTCTAATTATTTCTTATAAGACCTACTTTCCTTTTTTAGCAGTTTCTTTTCTAGGAGCTATGTAATGTCTTTCCAATACTTTTTCAAATATAGAGACTAAAACTAGCCATAGACACAAATAAGATTCAGAACATGTTAAAGAAATGCTGTGTTTCTTTTCTTGTGGCATGCAGAAAAGTGTTTTAAATCATTAATGGACATGTACCGCGTATCAGTGGTGTTTTCTGTGTTAAAGCTCATCCCCTCTCTGGGAAACTGACGTCTCCCTCCTCTGATGCCCCAAACACTCATCTGGCTGAACTCTGGTAGGCCACCCAGGCTATATCTTCTGGTACCGGGTCGGCTTCCAAACGGAGCCAGTTCTTAATATCCCTGCGTCCTCTTCTGCACAGAGCAGCTGCTCTGAACACAGCTGTCCAGGGGAAAGTTATAAACTATCCTTAATTGTTTTAGTGAGCCATTTTCTTAGGATGAGAAATGTGGTTCAAGGGAAAACCAAATACATAGATTAGAAAAATGGACAAATTCTTCCATTATTGAGCAGAGAGGCAAACAACCACTTTTCAAAGTTCCTCCACTCATGTAACTTCTCTCTTGGTCATCTCTGATAAAGATGAGCCTGGAAGCTTAAATGAAACGTGCGTAATGATCGTTCAGACTGGAGAAGAGATGGACAAAGCAAAGCAGAGACGTACCACCCCTGGAGCACCTTTTACTCTCAGGGGGTTACCCTACAACTGTACGGCTGTTTGTGTTGTCAAGAGGGAAAGTCGTAGTGTTCATGCTTTCTAAGCAGTTCTCGCCGTTGCTATCCACTCAAAACAGATGCATTTTCTGCTACACTGTAGTTCAAAAATAAGAAGAGTCCTGAGGAGGACTGGAACAATAAAATCTAGAAATTACGTACGACATTGATCATATTATTTTTTTTTGACACAGTTTCACTGTTTCCTGGGTAGAGTGCCGTGGCATCATCACAGCTCACGGCAACCTCAAACTCCTGGGCTTGAGCAATCCGCTTCTTCAGTCTCCCGAGTAGCTGGGACTATGGGAGCCCGCCACAAAGCCCAGCTAGTTTTTCTATTTTTAGGAGAGATGGTGTCTTGCTCTTGCTCAGGCTGGTCCTGAACTCCTGAGTTCAAGCGATCCACCTGCCTTGGCCTCCCAGAGTGCTGGAATTACAAGTGTGAGCAACTGTGCTTGGCCCATAATAAATATTTAGAAGAAAAAACGAAGTATTTCAAGACATTATTAGTAACGTGCATGTGAGTTAAAATATCTTACTATAATCTCTTCTCTAATCCTATTGGCCAATAATCTGACTCTACCTTCTGAAACCAGAAATTACATAGGGACTATTCAAGTCAGAGTTATATTAATCCAGATTCATGAAATATTTGCTCCACAGACGTAAAATATAATGCCCATCATTAAGGGAGGTGTTTTCACATTACTCAGAAGCTTCATTAGGCTCAGTGTGTGAAAGGACAAAGGACAGTGGTGACACGCCCTCTGAGCACTCTCCATTCTGTAATTCTTGGTCCTCTGGGCAATGATTAGGGTTAACCGAGCCTCTGGAATTGTATGGGAGATAGTAGTAAATGCAAGAACTATACTGCATGCAAACTATATGGGCAGCAGCCCTGCACTCCGTCACATCAACCCAAACACACCTCCTGCCGAGGTGCAGGATCAAAGCCCCACACACACCTGCCTCTCCAAACCGCCAGCCACGTGTGACATGGCACAGTCACCCCCCTGCTCCACCCACGGCTGCCGTGGTGAGAGGCAGCAGCCCTCAATATCACAGCCTCGGGGACGTGAGGACAGTTACAAAGAAAAACAAACTGAGCTCTAAAGGTGGCATCTATTGCACACGTTCATGAACTTACCTTTTTCTTGGATGCTTCTGACTTCTTTGACATGTTCTTCAACTTTTTATGCAAATGATTGAGGACCTGAAAGACACAGACTAATGAAATCAGTTTGCATCTCTCATCTCACATTTGGAAATGGCAATGTATGCTTTATAAAATCATTAAAATAAGCAAACGCATCAGGTGACAACACAGAGGTGAGTAAGAATTGCCAAGTGCATCTGTCTTCCTAACAATTCGGAGCACCCAGGAAGTCTGGCACGCACGGGTCTGGGGTCTGCATGGATGGCTGGGCGTGAGCTCCAGAAAGAGGCGTACCGAACCTGCCCCTGCTTACCCACTGGGCTCTCTCCCACCTCAGCTCCCCCCAGCAGTGTACAGGGTAACAATTGCCAGGTCCCTACTAAATGTTGGGCGCAAAATAGATCCCAGATAGGTCAAAAACTGGAGACCTTCCCTCTGGACGTTCACCGTCCAATGTGGAAAGGAAGAGAGTGATCAGGTGTTCCTTCCTCGGGGCGCCACCAAATGTCACCAACTCCACTGCAAATCTCCTTAAAGCAGATCACCACCCTCCCCGCCCCTCTCCTTTTGTGTTCAACCCCTGCCCACTGCACTGTGCTTTTAGGCAACTTACCTTCTGGGAACTCAGTGTCACTGATGACACATGGACTCTTTCTGCTTTCAGAAACTCGCGTTGCTGTCAGGTTGTCTCCCTGAGACACATCACTTTTTTAATGAAACTATTTTTGTTTCTCTCCAGTGTCAGACTTAGGAGAAATGATATGGAAATGTTTCCCACGGAGGAATTTCTCAATAAGTTGGTCTTATTCAACACTGCCAGCCCTGCAGAACTGTCACTTGCGTTTCTCTCGATATCCCTTTTGGGGGGAGATTCAGAGGAAACTCAGCCTCCGATGACTTAAGGCACAGAGTCTGTAGGCTGCTGAGTGAGCCTCCGAGGAGCCGGAGGCCACTGTCCAGCCTGTTCTTTGCTCCCTTCGCCTTTGCCTGGCAGCACATACATTAATGGAACTGGACTTACTGCCACGGCCTTCCCATTCAGCTGGGTGGTGGCACGCCTGGGGTAATTAGTCATGTCCTATTTGAGAAGCCTCAAGACACATTTCCTAGCCTTCCAAGCCCTGTGAGGGCTACCATCCTGCACTGGGTGGGTTCTGACACCAAATTCCCGCCCAACTGGAATCCTTCTTACATTCTGAAGCACTCCAGTACCTTTACAAACACACAGGTCCTGACTTGCTGCAGGAGCCCTGGGGACACTCTCAATGCATCAGCAGCATGTCAGCTCACTGTGCTGCCGAAAGAAAATAGGGTACTAGCAATTGAATGTAAGGCAAAGAGACATAGGAGTTTTTTTGCAGGAACAATCAAGAATGTCTTGCAAAGGAAAAGGAAAAGGCTGGGGCAGGCTGGTTCTGCCTAAGAGCACAGGGCTGGTGACAGTGAAGGACAGCCCCAGCCACTGAGGACAAGGGACACAAAAGAAACTAGAGAGACCAATGATGACATCAGAGAGGGATCAGAGAACATCCCCCAAATGTCACCAGCCTTGTTATGAGGCCTACGACACCTCATTCCTCCCATCACCAGGTTGATGACAGCTCAGTGACCTCATAACAGCTAAGAATATCGAATACTGTTAAACTGGCAATGGAGAAAACACTCGGGTATATTTTCTCAACTCTGTTTCTCTTCAGTAACTCACACCGTGAGCACTCAGGATGATATATTGTGATGTGTTCCATCTAAGGTTTTGGCATCAAAAAGGAAAGACTGCAGGTGACCATGAGAGGTCATTACTTCTGTGACTGTGTGTCTTCAGAAGGTGGTGACAGACAGTGGTGCCCCTCCGTCACTCTGCAGGTTATGGGGCATACACAGGAGGGTCCTGGCTCAAACACACACCCAGGTCATGCTGGCCACACCCTAGGGACCAAGAGCAACTGAAGGGGTGGCCACCTCAAGAATTTATCCCCACAGAAACTAAGAAACTTGTAGGATTTGGGAAGTAGAAGGCAACTCTGGAATGCAATTCTCTTACTGAGTTTCAAAAAGAAAATAAAGAAAAACCACACACCGTAGGTCAGGTGCCTTTTTGGCTATCTGTCCTTTTTTTGTGTTTGCCATCAGACCTGGATCTTGGATAAACAATGAGTTCTGAATCTATCACTCAATTACAAAGTCCTTAACTGGACAATGAGACTGGTAACCAAAGCAAAGGAAAGCGACTTGAAAGAACGCTTCCCCCTACTCACTCATGGAAGCCCTGGAATGAATTTGCAAATATTGCCTTGAATTCAAAATATTTCTCAGTTATGCTTAGAAGCAAACTATTTCTCTATTTTAAAAATCCAAATGATGATGTTTTTATTAAGTTTTAAAAATTCTTTCCAAACTTTGTCTTCTATATGACTTATATAAACTCTGAAATGACAGAAAGATCACCTAATTTACCCCTCCAAGTTCACCTGGTCGTTCTGTGGAGAGGATTTCAGTTATTTTCCTAAAGACTCTGGGGGCATAAGGAAGAGTAAGCAGTGCCATAATTAGGAATTTAAAAGCCAAATGTTTTCGGAATCCGTCCCTCCCCTTCGTGGCCGCCTCTCCTCGGGAGATTGAGAATACTTTAAAACCCTTGCACAATCATTCATCAGCTTCATCATCCGGCTCAGTTCTTCTCAACTTTTTTTTTGTCAAATAGAGACAAGAGCTCGCACTCATAGAGTGCAAATTAAACTGTGCAAATTAAATGAACTGTGCAACTGCATTTGGTACAACAGTCTTTGTTTTGCATATGCAGAGGCTAAATGAATAAACCATGCATTTCCCAAATAGCTAAGCTAGGATTAGTTTGTAAATGCCCTACCTCCACCTCTTTGGGTAGGCATTCTGTGAGATCATCTCCAAAATGATAGTATTCAGAACAGACACTATTTGTATGGAGGGCACAGGGGGTGCAGGTGGCATCCATTAAGCATTTTGCTAGGGAAAACTACTTTAGAAATGGAAGATAAGAAGCTGTTCTCCTACAGAGGCTGGCTGTTTATTTATGCGAAACAGGATGAGAGACAGAGAGAAGCTGGATGGAAATTCAGGCCCTGCTCAGGCAAGCTCTTGGAAGAGGGAGCCCACTTTGGGGAGGGCATGCCCCTGGCTGGGGTCCACCCGTGAGCCCCACCCCACAATTATTAAACATGTACTCTGGATTCACTCAAACATAAATGAGTTATGTCAAAGGCTTAAGACTCTTTGATCTGGAGAAAATCTTCAGACCTTGTGTAATTAATGAAAGAGAACATGAGCTTGCTGAGAGCTGCCTTTGTGTAGAAGGGGGGGCACCATTTCCCCAAGAAGGAGAACCCCCCCCCAGGAGGGAAACTCTTCTCTCTAGGGCTGGGAATGTAGGTCCAGCACCTGAATCACTCCATGCTGTTTGCAAGCCCTTTCTGGAAAGGATTGAAACTGGGAAATGCAACAACTTGAGTCCACTCCATTCAGAATTCTCTGCAAATTCGGTTAAGACTCTGGGAATAAATACTCTTACCACTTGGGTTTGTAAAGCTAAATTTCAGAGCAAAATAAAATTGGAAGCTCTGTCCCTGAGACAGTCTTTCTCCCAACCCCCGAAAGCGCACACTGCCAGCCCAGGGAAGGGAGGACACCTAGAGTGGCCCGCGGAGCCTCAGCGGAGCGCAGGGACGGGGACCGCCATCCCGCGGGAGGCCGAGGACTGACCGCGCTCCCTGCGATTCCTGTTAACGCCGCGCCGGCTGCTCTGGTCGGAGGTGCGGAACAGAGCGTCTCATCCGCGGGAAAGTAGGCGCGGAGCGCTGCCGGGACAACCCGGGGCGCTGAGGGCTGCCGGAGGGAAGGGGAGCGGCGGGCAGGGAGGAGCGCGTTGTTTACCTGACCGCTAGAAGGGCACCGCCAAGCCCCCAGCGTCTCAAACTCCAAGTAACTTTCGCGCAGCAGGAACCGGACAAGGGCGAGCAGAGGCGAGGGCACCGGGAGTGGGAAGGTGCCCAGTGCCCAGCAGCCTGGGCGCCGCCGGGCTGAAGGCATCGGGTTTGGGACACAGAGACGCGGGGTCCCCGGCGCCCCTCGGCCCCCTCCCCGCCCGCGTCCCGGCCCCGCGCCCGCCCGCACCTTGGCATAGCAGAAGCAGATGAGCAGGAGCGGCAGCAGGTAGCCGAAGACGAAGGTGCACGCCACGTAGGCCTTCTTGTGCCGGTGGTTGGGCCACTGCTCCCAGCAGAAGGTCTGGTTGCTGGCGTCGGGGCGAAAGAGGCGCTGGTGGTAGGCCACGGGCGAGGCCATGGCGACGGACAGCGCCCAGATGCAACCCACGCCCAGCAGCGCGTTGCGGGACACCCGTAGGGAGGAGGCGCGCCGCGAGTGCACTATGGCCACGTAGCGGTCCACGGACATCGCGGCCAGGGTGAAGATGCTGACCAGCATGGACGCGGTGAAGAAGAAGTGGACGAACTTGCAGATGAAGGCGCCCAGCACCCAGGTGGGCAGCGCGTACACCGTGGCCTGGAAGGGGACGCAGAAGAGCAGGTAGGCCAGGTCGGCGACGCTCAGGTTCAGGATGAACAGGTTGGTGGTGCCGCGCGGCTTGCCCGGCTTGCTGCGCGCCAGCACGGCGATCACCAGGCTGTTGCCCAGCACGCCCAGCGCGAAGATCAGGCCGAACACCACCAGCGTGACGAAGTTCTCGACGCCGATGCCGAACAGTGGCCTCTGCTCCGCGGCGGGGGGCTCGGGCCCGCTCCGGTTCCCCTCGCTGAGGTTCCCGGCCGCCAGCTCCATGGCGCGGGGCGGCGCGGCGCTCTGGGGAGGGAAGCCCGCCGCCGGGGAAAGTGGGACCGAAGCGCGCCGGGCGGGGAGCAGCCCAGAGCACCGAGAGCGCCCGTTTCAGAGCCCAGACTCCCGTGCAGGGCTCGACACCGGGCGCCGCGGCCGGCAGCCTAGCCTGCCCACCCAGTCCCTGTGTGGAGGCCTTCCACGAGAGGGCGGGGACAGGAGCCGGAGCTGCACCTTCTCCAGAGAGGGCAGCGGTCTCAGAGCACTGGGGTCCCGCTGCGTCGCGGGGAGCAGGGCGGTGCGGGGAGCCCCCGGTCGGCCTCACCGGCTCGGGTCCTGGCAGGCGGTTTCCCCGGCTCCTGGAGCGGCTCCGGCTGCACCTGTTGCTCTGTGCGGTTCCTTCCCGCGCCGCTCCCAGCGCACCGCGAGCGCGCAGCCCCTCACCGTGCGGCTCCTGCGGGGCCTCGCCGCGCTCCCCGCCGCCCGCTGCCCGCTGCCCGGGCCGGCCTCTCCGACCTCCCCCCCGGCGCTCACAGATACCCCAAGTCGTCAACAGGGCGAGCGCTCTTCGGCGTGCTTCCCGGCGGAGGGCAGAGTCCAACGCCCTGCTGCGAGTGAGCGGTGCAGACAGCCGGCTGAAACCCCCGCCGCACTCGCCACAGCGCGCCCGCAGAGGCGGCGGGTCGAGTGGGAGGTCGCCGCCCACTCCCGGCTGGAAACAGCGCTCCCCGCGAGGCGCCGACCTGCCCGGCTCCGTGGGGCGGGGCAGCGGGGGGCGCTCCGAGAGCAGGCTCCTGCGCCGGCCACCAGGGCGCAGGTCCCCCCGCGGGGCGGTGAGGGCGGGCGCGTCCGATCCCAGGGAAACAGCCTTGGCACCGCCGGCTGGAGTTTTGTAAAATTCGCCGCCTAATCGCCGCAGGGATCCTGCAGACCACTCGGGAGGAGCCAGGCGCGACAGGTAAACGAACAGGTGGCTTGAGTTTCTTCTAAACGTGAAAAGCTGGAGGGAAGGCACTCGCTGTCACCACTCAGCCGGGCTCGTGCTTGCGGTGTTTCACCTCTGCGTGAAATTTGAGGAGCCCTCACCAAGGAAAGATTTTTAAAGTGGAAGAACGCGCGTCCTAGCTGATGGCTGCGGTGACTGTGACCCTGCCAGCAGGAGACGGCAGTTGCCAGAGCGTCCTCTCTGCGATCCTGGGGGTCCTGGACTGGAGCTGCGGGGGTTTGGCTTACTTGCAGTGTTTACTTGGATTGTATCTACTCGCTTTCCAAAACAATGATGTGCTTCCCCCATCCTCCAAAGGGCGATTTGTTACCCACCGCGGGCTGGACACAGTCTTTGAGGGGACGGATGACACAGGTTTTCACTCCCAGCAGACAATTGTAATTAAAGAACACACAGGGACGAGGCAGGGCCGGCTGCCTTGGGGAGTTTGGGGGGTCAGCAGTATTTCACTTTTCTATCTCACTGGCTCTGTTCGTCCTCATCCCCCAAAGCAATCTGATGCCGCTGGTGGAGCGTCCGCTGCTGTTTCAGCCTAGTGTTGGTGTTGCTCTGAAGCAGTACCTGGATGTGGGTTACCGCGCAGCCGTACAGACTGCAGGAGAAGCGTCTGCTTCGGGTGAGGCCTCGGCTGCTTCCCTTCGTGACAGAGGTGAGGCGAGCAGTGTGTGCAGAGGCCCCAAAGGACAGGGGCGCAGGGCTCCCTTAACACCGAGCTCTTGTGAGAACTAAGAGAGAGACTCACTGGGCCTCCAGGAGGAGGACACCCCTCTGCTGGCCCCAACCCTCCCATCAGGCACCACCTCCAACACACGGAACAGATTTCAACAAGAGGTTTGGAGGGTCAGACGCCCAAACCACAGCACCTACTATGCGCCTTTCCTGCGTTCACTGCCTCATTTAATACACATGGTTCTTTGGGTGGGGAATGTGTTCTATTCACACATTTCCAGACCATAAAATTGAGTGTAATGAATTTGCTCATTTGCTACATTTGAGAATGTGCTCGCCTGCCCTGAGAGGATGCCCTGAGACTTTGCAGGTGGCTCACCATCACTGCTGCCTTTCCCTGAGACCATCTCTCAGGGAAAGCCTGGGTCATATGGTGTGGGCCAGCCATGTTGAATTGGAAGTTATTTGCAATATGATTTTGGAGACTTTATTCTTATGAACTATTTTCACATGAAACAGATATGATGGAATTATACTGAATACCAATGTACCCACCATCCAACTTAGAATAATTTTTAAAATTATAAGTAGAGTTGAATTCGCTTTTACATCCTTCCCCTTCATAGCCTCCACCCCCGACCCCATACATGCCATCCCCAGAAGTCTAACTTTGTTGCCTTTTTTATACATATATCCCAAATCCATATGCTCTTAGACAACATACAGTGGTTAGTATCTTTCCTTCTTTAAAATTATGTGGTTGGTATTGGTGTTACGATACATACTTTGTTTTGTTTTTGCCTTAAAGCATAATGTGTCTGTTATTACTATAAAACATCATCATTCTTTGCTTTCTGTTTGCCCTTTCTATATTTTGCAGCCTTCACATATCCTATGATTTAGGGATATTTTTTCAAGATAGCACATAACTGAATTATTTTAAAATAAATTTTGACAATCTCTAATTTTTTAATTAGTGAGTCTAGTTCATTTATATTTATTGTTATTACTAATCAATGTGGATTCATTTTAACATTTTATTTTGTACCTTGTTTTCTATTTTTCTGCCTCTTTTTTCTCCTTTTGTCATGATGTCTTTTAGGTTGCATTTTAAAGTGTTTCCTCCCTCCCTCTCCCAACCTTTTTGGGAGGAAAAAGAATGTGGTGTATTTGTGTTATTTTACTGGTTATCCGTGACCACTTTCTATGTGCCAGGAACTATTTTAGGGTGTAGAGATAGAGCAATTAACAAAAAGTTCCTTCTTACATAAATTTTTATGTTCTATTATGGACAAGATATTTAAAAAGAGACATAACTGTAATGTGTCCTGTGGTAAACACTATGATGAAGGAAGGCAAAGGATTTAGAGGATATTAGGAAACATGTCTGAGAAGCTGACATTGGAATGGGAGCATCAAGGGAGTAAAACAGGAGGCTTTGAACGGGAGTCCAAAGCATCCTAGGAGCCGCGTCAGGGGACAGCCTTGGGGCAGGATGTGCCTGTCATGTTTGAAGAACAAGGAGACTGGAAACAAGGAGATTGGAAAAGATTGGTTGAAGAAAGAGGGAATCAATGAGGAACAGCTTTGAAGAACAGGGAAACGCTATGATCTGACCTGAGATTCGCAATCATTCTTCTGGCATCTGGAATAAAACAGGAAGAGCAGCAAGGGATCTGGCTGGGATCGCGACAACAGGTGTGCTGGGAAGAGTTTGGATTCTGACATCACAAAGGCTGAGCCAGCTAGATTGGTTGGTGGGTGGATTTAAGGCAGAAGGGAGAGGGAGAAAACGGATGCTTCTCTGGTCCAGTCTGATGTCCTGGAGACGGGAGCATCGGGCATGGAGCTGAGCCCAGAAACAAGGCGGGAGGTTTGGGGTGTGAATTTAGATGCTTACCAAGGACAGGGTTGACAGAGTTCAGTCGAGTTGATTAGTCCTGAGTTAGCTGGAGAGGTCACAGCTAGAGACAGGGACTGAGAAACTACTAAACTTAGTAAATTCAAAGTTAATACCTGTCATTTTCCTCCCCCCAGTCAAAATGCCCCGGGATACTGTTTGTGCCTGCTCCCCCTCTCACTCTACCTGGCTCGGCTGTCCAACCGTCTGTCCTTACTGTGGTTGATACAGGCTGTCCATTTGTCTGTCCTTACTGTGATTGATACAGGCCATCCAGCTGTCCATCCTTACTGTGGTTGATACAAGCTGTCCAACTGTCCATCCTTACTGTGGTTGATATAGGTCGTCCAGCATCTGTTTTTACTGTGGTTGATACAGACTGTCCATCTGTCTGTCCTTACTGTGCTTGATACAGGCTGTCCGGCCCTCTGTCCTTACTGTGGCTGATATAGGCTGTCCAGCTGTCCATCCTTACTGTGGTTTATACACCAAATTCCTTTTGTTTGTTGGACTCACCAGCTGCTTTCTGCACCTTTTTCTGTGTATCTTAAGCCCTTTCTTTCTTCTTAGAGAATTTATTTTAAAGTTTTCTTTAGTGATGACCAGTGACAAAAATTGCTCATTTTTCTTCTGACCCTGGTGCATAATTGGCCCTTTACATTGGTTGATGGCTGGCCAGATGAACAGCTGGCTTCTCTCAGTGCCCCAAAATAAAATGCTAGGTTTTATTTTGCTCTCAAGTTGGCTGTCATGCTATTTGTCATCTGTTCTAGATAATTTGTCATCTATTTTTAATATCTTCTCTTCATCATTGGTGTTTATAACTTCACTCTGATATGTTTGTGATTATCCATCCCTTTTATGTCAAGCTTCTGAAGCTGAGGATTAATATTTTTTGTCAGTTCTGAAAAATTTTCAGCCATTATCCTCTTGCACGTTTACTCTCCCAGCCCCTGGCATTCTGTCCTCCCGGAATTCAGGAGACGCGTGTTTGCCGTCTGTGTTCTTTCCTTCATGTCTTTTTTCGTACTCTCTGTCTCCTCATCTGTGCCGATTTATTGGTATTTCTTTAGCTATGCATCCTTCATCTAACTATTCTCCTTGAGGTGTACTAAATTGTTTTTCCCAAATGTACCAGGACTATTTTGTAATATTTCTTTCTCCTTGCTCAAGTTCCTAATTATCTCTCTTATTAATTCAATTATTTTAAATGTGCTGATTTCATATTCTGAAAATTCTAATATCTAAACTCCTTGGGGTCTAATTATGCTTTCATTATTTTTAGTGAATTTCTATTCTTAGAACTTGTTTCTAACCCTCATTTTTGTTTTTATCCTTTAGATTTCTCTTTGCTCAGATTATATCTGTGACAATTTCATGACGCCCAACTTGAGAGTACATTTCTACAAACGTATTTTTATTTACTTCTGTCATTTGTCTCATGGCTCCATCACTCAGGACACTTATAAGTTAATTTCTGAGCTTGATATGCCTTGGGAGATACAAGGGTAAGTTCAAACTTCATAGTCCGCACCAGCAAGACAATGTGGGCACACGTCTGCAGAGAAGCCTTTCCCACCCACCTGGCTCAGAGGCTACAGAGTTCTCTAGACGTTTCTGTGGACAGGATGGTGCATTGCACCTTAGTATTTGCTGCAATCCCCGTTGGTAGATAACACGACCCTGCCTTTATCATGCGGCTTTCTATCCCGAGCCAGTGGTGGAAATGGTCAGACCCATTTCCTCAGGCTTTGACCTGGTCACACCGAGCTCCAGGTTGGAGCTGAGTCCACTGGAATCACTGCTCTGCTCTGCCAGCTCTCCTTCTCCAGGGGACCCACGTGGAATTCCAGCTGACCCTCGCCAAGAAGCCTCACAGGCAAGGAATAAACCTCCGGGGCTATAAGGTTAATCTAACACAAGCTGACTAATGCATTCTTTTGCCACAGAAGTTTTTACAGGTGACTTTTTTTTTTTTTTTTGAGACAGAGCCTCAAGCTGTCACCCTGGATAGAGTGCCGTGGCATTACAGCTCACAGCAACCTTCAATTCCTGGGCTCAAGCGAGTCTCCTGCCTCTGCCTCCCAGGTAGCTGGGACTACAGGCGCCCGCCATAACTCCCGGCCATTTTTTGGTTGCAGCCATCATTGTTGTTTGGCGGGCCCGGGCTGGATTCGAACCCGCCAGCTCAGGTGTATGTGGCTGGTGCCTTAACCCATTGAGCCATAGGCGCCGAGCCTACAGGTGACTTTTTTATGGATGGCACAGCCTTTCAAAGATCTGGGACTTTTATGGTGGTCTCAGTTTGAGTTTTCAGTTATGGTTGAATGCAAGACCTAGGATCTCCTAAGGGAAATTTAAAAAGTAAGTAACAGATATTATGAGTGTGAACGAGCTGTCCAGTGCTCCTTTTCCAGATTCATGAAAGCCTGAGCTTCTCATCCCACTGCTGTTGGACAAGTCCCCTCGTTTTATTATGTCCAGTCAAATACGAAAGGACAAGGAAAGTGCAGGCCACGGCAGGGAGGAGCCCACTCACAAGGGCTCCCTTTGGGTAACTGAGGAAGAGGCTCCGTGTTTTGACAGGGACCCAGGAGATGTAGCGACTGGATCCCTGCACCACTGCGTGGAGGAGAGTCTGCTAGAGCAGCAGCAACACTTCCATAGAAATGAAAAGCTAACTCTTCATGTCTTAAGCCAGGCGTCCTCAAACTTTTTCAACAGGGGGCCAATTCACTGCCCCTCAGACCATTGGAGGGCTGGACTACAGTTTAAAAAAAAAAACTATGAACAAATTCCTATGCACACTGCACATATCTTATTTTGAAGTAAAAAACAAAACAGGCACAAATACAATTCACACCAACGCAGGTGGCTGGTGGGCCGTAGTTTGAGGACCCCTGCGTAATTTTTGGAATTTCCTGTTTACTAAAGCTAAGTACAGCCTATCTTGAACAATTCTCAAAAGTTTTGGCTAATAAATTTACCAAAAGTCTCCTGGCTAGAATAACAGTGCCTATTTAACACTATTATTTTCAGATCATTCTCTTTTTTTGGACTCTCGAAGTTTTTCATTCCTTTGAAACTATTTGTAGACTCAAGTCCTTTTTTTTTTTTTAAATTTAAAAAAAAGTGTCTTTTCAGTATAGGGTCCATAATATTGATAGAAAATTATGTATGAAAAGTTGCTTTCAATGGAATTTACTTCTATATTATAAATACTAAGGTTGAGAGAATTAGAATACTATCTCCAAAAGGAGAATGTGTAAAGTTTCATGAGAACATGAAGAAACAAATTTTCAAAAACAGACACAAACACACAGGTGTCATATTCAGATACTTACCATTTATATATGTTCCTGTTGTAGGGCACTGTAGGATTCAGTGTTCATTTCTGTGGGTTTTCACCATGTTTGTCCTATGTAATCTGGTGCCACTCTTTGGAAAATACAGAGGGCTTAAACTTACACGCAACTTGCAGAGTGATTACCTTGAGTTTCATAGCACAACGTGAGCGTGGGTGTGCACTTCCACCTCTCCACTGCCTCAGCTGTGGGACCCCCTTCCTGCAGGTGCCCTGTGTTCAGGCCCTTGCTGGCCCCTGCCCAGCCCTGGAAGCCTGGCATCAGGGCCCTTTCTGGAACAATGCCAGTGTTCCTAAAATTCCCGATCCCTCTCGATCTGTCCTCTCAGAAGTTATTCCAGCCAAACAAACGCTCTGACCCGTGACAGACCCTGGTCTCTTGTGATGTTCTCCTTTGTGGTGACGTTCCACGTGTCTGAATGTCGCTTTTCCTGCTATCACACAGAGGACAGTTTTACTTACCATCCAGCCCCAGCTACCATGCTGTCTGACTGGTGGGGTCTTTACGGTTCCCACCTAGGGTGGGTCTCTGCTCCTTCCACCCTTGCACAAAACTCTGACCTCTCCTGTCCAGTGTCTCCACAGGCCTTGTAATTGTATGTGTCAAGGGCATGGCGCTCTCCGTCAGAACATCACAGAGTGACATCCAGGTCTGTTCCAAGATTCGCCTCTCTCCTCTTCCTGGAGCTCACCTCTGTCCTGGAGCCTCTCCCAGTCAGCGTGGAGTCTGGAGAGAAAGCTGCTCCCTCTGCTTCTGGGTAAGTCTCAGGTCCCCTGCACACATGACTGACAGCCCCCGGTGGTGGATGGCCATGGTGCCCTCTCTGCACATGCCAGAGGCCTCCCTCATGTCCACAGGGAAAAGTGTGGGGCTGGCCTGGGAGGTTGCCCCTTGCTCACTCTGGAGCTGCGGGCGAGGCCCTGGTGGGAGCCCTGACGGAAGCCCTGGTGGGGGCCCTGATGGGGGCCCTGATGGCCCTGATGGCAGCAACTGCACAGGCGCTGCTGAGCTCATGAGACTGTCTCTTCGGGGTTTTGAGAGGACAAGGGGCTACTGTCCCCTTTGGTTCTGCCTTAGTCTCCACACAGCCACACACCCTCTCTCTGCCAGCTTCCTCTGCTCCTTGTCCAGCCCAGAGAGGGCTACACGAGGCCCATGTCTCTGCTGTCCCCTGAGCCCTTCCCCACTCCCAGGGGCCCAGAGCACGGCACTGCCGCCTCTGTATCCAGCTGTACCTGCCATCAGTTAGCTCTCCTCCACATACCAGTCATATGAGATAATAAAGTCATGCCTTTCACAAGTGAATTTTCATTCAGTTTCTGTAGCCAAAAAAGACCTAATATCGCACTGCTTCATGAGAAATATGTATAAAAATATGTATAAAACATTTAGCTATTTAGATATTTATCCTAATCTTGAAAAAGTAAACAGGAAAGAAAACATAATGAAAAAGACACTACAAACAGAATGGATAAATACTTGAAACCAGGTATTTTTGGTCTCTTCCAGATTAAATATTTTTAATATTTTATTTTTGACTTTAATTATTTCTCTTTATTCAAAATTAAGGTAAGAGTAGTTGTGTTTACCTTTAACATCTCTAACAAAATACGTTTCGGAGAACAACGAGAGGCCACAGCCGTGTGGTGAAGAACATCCCCTTAAAGGTCGTTTCTTCCTCGGATGCATTAATTCATTCCATTCATTCATTTCTTCACTAAAGAAATTTATTTAAACTTAAATCTCTGCACAATTCCTTCTCCTAGGAAGAAAATGTAAGAAATTTGCACCCATAAAGGGGTTACTTTGTGCAGGTTTTTCTGAACAAAAGTATCTCCCTGAAGTCTATGGTGAGCACACACAAAAAGGCACACATCATTAAGTACACAAATCAGCAGATTTTCTAAAGTCCTTTAATGTTTAATGAAAGCTTTATTTATTCACCTTCCACAGAATTAAAGGCTGTATGCTGAGTACTGCAGGACAATCAAAGGTGAGAAAAGCAGAGACCTTGAAGAGAAAGTCATTTGCAGATGTAGAAAGGAATCGTGCCTTGGAACACAAAAATCTACGCAAGGCAGAAACGAAACCTCTCCAGGTAATTCTGCTGAGGGCCCTCCTCACAGCTAAGCAAAACATCCTTGTAATAACTGGGACAGTGTGAGTGTCACTCACGGACTAGTTCCTAACTGGTGACTGCTGATAAGCCCCAGAGGTGAAGGCTGGTTTGGATTATTCCAGCACATCACAAATACACCCACGCAGCTCATCGCCCACTGCAGCTTATAAGCATTTTCTGGCTAATTAAGCAGAAGAAACAGCCTATCTTCTACTTACATTATTCATATTTTATCTTTAAAAATTATATTGGAACTTGTTCTTTCGGAACAACATACTGTACGTCTCTGTTTTCCATCTTTAAAGTCAGTTTGGCTGACGTATTAATGATTCCATCTGTCCCAACATACCATAAATCCACTCCCTACCCCTCCGTCCCATTGCAAAGGTTTGTGTTAAAATAATTGGGTGGGGGGGAGGCACTATCCTTATCTCAGGTAAAGAAACAAGAAACCGGTTCCATTCTCTTCAGAACAGAACGCCGTGCCCAGGCCCTCAGTGCCAGCCAGGCCCTGGGGCAGCCTCCCCTGCACCCCTCATCGCCACTGACACAGCCCGAGAGACGTGCACTTGTCTGCTCGGGACTCTGCTGCAGCGTCCGCCACTCATCATGGCAGGTGAGACCAGGGGGAGGCAGAGAGGACAGGGGAAGAAGGCCCAGGTGCCACCAGAGTCACGGTCATCTCTGCCGCCACCATGCCATCTGGGCCAACCTGTCATTCCCTCTGGGCCCTGATTTCCTCACCTAAAGAATGTGAATCATGATCTCGGCATTGAATTTCCTTGAAATTGCCCTTCTGTCTCTCATTACCTTGCGGACTTGCCTGAATATTTAATGCGTGTCTGAAATTATGTAAATAGTGAAATCCCCAGACTCCAGGACAACACTCCATATTACCTCGTTTGCTTTTCACAATGAGAAATGAATGTGTTATTTGTAGAAAGTATACGTAATAGAAGAGGCTAAAGCAAATGGCTAAACTATTCTTAATTTTTTAAAACATTACAGAATGACTGAGCCAGGGAGAAACTTCACCAGTTTCTTTTGTCCTGTCTTTAAGCGCCCTCCCTGCCTGGCAACCACCCGCTCATATCCGCACACTTGTCCCTGAGTGAGTGAGTCACCCAGGACTGACTGTTACCTATTCACGCCTAAATGGACGGGGAAAGCTGGCTACATAGTATCAGCTGAAAGAAGAAAAGAAGCCTCTATCATCCCCCGATAGTTTATTTCCCATTTTGGTCAGCAATTTGAAATCAGAATAGCTGTCTCACTAGTCAAGGCTACTTCAAAACCGGCTTTGGAGAACCATGATGCTTTCTCCATAACATATTCAGCAGCTGAAAAGATATCCTTCCAGACTGAAAGGCTCAAAATCTCTTTCCAGGCAAATATCCCGACCTACCTCTGTAACTTAAAAAGCACCAAAAATTGTACATAATGATCTAAAGCCTGACATGGCCTCAATGTAAAGGCATTAACATGGGAGGCTTTTCCCTATTTGGTGACAAATAGATGAAGCGAAACATGTGCAGATGTAGAGCTGGACCACAATGTGGAAAGGACACGTCCCACCTCGGGAAGGGGAGGAGGCCCGTCCACTGAGAGCCAGGCCTGGGATCCGCTCTCTGGACACAGTGGCACCTGTGCATCTCAGAAGGGTCAAGGGGCTGGTTCTGCACACTTCACGCTCTTTTAATCAGGTAAATGTGGAACATTTCACAAATGCAAGACTTCGCCTACTTTGTGCTCTTATTATCTGTTCGTGACGTGAAAGAGGAAACGCCCCAGACAGCCCCAGCTGAGTCTCTGTATCACGACTTTGCTTTCTCAAGAGACAGAGCAGTGGACAGAATGATGAGTCGCAAGGATGACAGTGCGGTCTCCTGACTCGAAGCTTTGGCTGAGAACATCATGGAACACCAGAGGTTTAGTAGGGAAAACAGCCCCCACGTGCCACCTTGCTGTGTAAACACCTACTGTGGCCGGTTTACATGGCGAATGCATCCGGTGTCAGACTCACGAAAAGGTTACACGCAGGGTATGTCGCTCAGAGGCCTGTGAGACTCTGAAGAAAGGGAGGGGCAGAGACAGGGCCAGAACCACCAGCCTACAGGTGCAGCGAAGGCTGGGGGTCTGCAAGTAACCCCCCAGGGAGAGAGCCGTGCCGGGGTGCCCGCCTTGCTTCTCCTGTGTCCCCTTGGCTCTGCTGTGGCTCCACCCAGGCAGTGCACCCAGCCCAGGGCGCAGACACTTCCTGGCACCCCGTTAACCCCGCTCAGCTGATCTGCAGGTGTGGGGGTTTGTGCTGGTTGCCGTCTTCCTTTGCCTCACAAACAAAGGTAACAACGGTCCCTCTCACAGGGTGTTGCTTGAAGACTCCATGAGCTAATGGGTCTAAGGTGCCAAAAACAGTGCCAGCTACATAAGGAATACGTGCCGTTTTCAAGGGATCCATTCAGTTTGTAAACATTTGCATCGTAGGACACTTGCAACTAGCACAGTGGTATTTTATCCTTTCTCTCTATATTTACAATGTAGTTGGTCCTTGTGTGTGAAATAGGGTCTCACTCTGTCGCCCAGGCTGGAGTGCAGTGGTGTCTTCATAGCTCCCTACAGCCTTGAACTCCTGGGCTCAAGCGATCTTCCCGCCTCAGTCTCCCAAGTAGCTGGGCCTACAGGCACCAGCCATCACATTGGTCTAATTTTTCAATTTTCGATTTTACAGAGACAGGATGCCTAGAATGTGCCGCGGGACAGTTGAGAACTGGCGGACGGTTCATATAGACGCTGGTCAAAACTAACTGCATCATAACACCTTGGGGTTTTTTGCCCATGGAGTCTCAGTGTAGCTAAAGAGACAGACCACAGAATGCCCCCACCTGGGCTTTGGGGACATTTCCAAACTTGGTACAGGTATTGGCAACACAACGTCATGCGTGTATGAAATACCACTAAGCTGTGTACTTTAAAGCAGTTATTTTATCTTGTGTGAATCTCAGCTCAATTTTTTAATGAAGAAGGTAATGAATCAATACTATAAATAAGCAAATGGTCATCTCTTTCATTATCTTTAACCCAAGTCTAGGTTATTACAATACAGCTTAGTTTTCTCACTAAGAAGCAAACGGCCTGATTTTGTAAAGAGTCACTAGAACTTGGGGATCTCAATTCGCTGTCTGTTCTGCACGGTGGAGTCTTACTTATTACATGCTTTTCTTTCTTCTGGATGTGCTTTATCTGGTTTTTATCTGGTTTTCTGAATCATTTAAAGCAGCCGTTCTTAACCTGTGGGTCGTGACCCCTTTGTAACAATGAAAATACATCCTGCATATCAGGTATTTACACTACGATTCATTACAGTAACAAAATTACAGCTATGAAGTAGCAACGAAAATAATTTTATGGTTGGGGGTCACCACCACGTGAGGAACTGTATTAAAGGGTTGTGGCATTAGGAGGGTTGAGGACCACTGGCTTAAAGCAAAGATGCAGCTTCGCAGTAAGATTGTATGGTGAAGATGTCGGGGACGCTGGCCATCCATCCATCTGGCCACTGCCAAGAACTAAAACCCCAGGTAGGTGGAGAGGTCGTGAGTTAGGATGTGCTGTGGCAACAACCCTGAGAAAGCAGCAGGGCAAACCTCCCGGCCACGTGTGGCATCTCCGTGCAGCCGTGAATCAAGGTATTCTGAACACAAATATTCTCAAGGGCATCTAGAGTGGTGAACCCCTTCCAGAAGATTTCCAGATCCGTCAGAGGAACCACTGTTCTAGGGCAGCTAAAGCCTTAAAAATATGTCTCTTACCTATTAAAATTTAGAAGGTGAAAATGCTTCTTGGGCCCTGGGCTGGAGCGTGGATGTTGTGATAGCAGGGATGACATTAATCTTCTTATATTTCTCCACCAGAGTTCTTGAGTGGCTAGGTGCATTGTCACTGAACAGTAATATTTTGAAAGAAATCTCTTTTTTTGATTTCCTGAGCAGTAGGTCTCAACATTGGGCTTAAAATATCAGGAAGCCATACTGTGAACAGATGTATTGTCATCCAGGCAGAATAGATTTAACATAATTCCGAGGGGCCCTAGAATTTTCAGGGGGGTGGGTGGGCAGTGGCTTCAATGTGAAGTCACCAGGGGCTTCACCCTCAACGAGACAGTCAGCCTGGACTTTGAAGCTTTGCTGTCAGGCACTGACTTCTCTCTCTACTTATCAAGGTCCTGGATGGCGTCTTCTTCCAGGAGAAGGCTGTTTCATCTACACTAGAATCTGTTTAGTGCAGCCACCTTCTGCAGTGATCTCAGCTAAATCTCCTGGGCAGCTCACTGCAACTTCTCCAGCAGCCCCTGCTGCCTCACTTAGCACCTCCATGTTACAGAGGCAGGTTCTCTCCTCAAACCTCATTACCTAATCTCTGCTAATCTCTCATTACCTACCTAGCCTCAGGCTTTTCTCCAGCAGCTTCCTCACCTCTCTTAGCCCTCACAGATTCGAAGAGAGTCTGGGCCTTGCTCTGGATCAGCTTTGGCTCAGGGAATGTTGTGGCTGGTTTGATTCTCCATCCAGACCACTCAAACCTCTGCATCAGCAATGAGGCTGCTTGCCTTCCTCATGGCTGCCCCACTGCCTCACGCCAAGACTTGGCATTTTGTGTTTGTAATTAGCACATTTCTATTGACAAAGTGCTGAAATATGGGTGTCTGTCTGTTGCCAGGCAAAGCTCCTCCTTGTAATCACACATTGGGAGAGGAGTCCACACCCGGAGTGTGGAGTGACAGGAAACAACAGCTAAAGGCAAAACCATGAGGAAAGGGGACGTAAATAACTCGAAACCAAAAGCGTGAACTGAGAAGGGGCAGCCACCAGCTGACACAGGGGACGGCCCCGGAGAGACGCCGCAGACAGGACGGAGGGGCCTTCAACAAAGGCGTTGACCGTGGTTGAAAGTTTCCACCAGGCCAGGAAGGATGAAGATCGGAAACAGATCACTGATGTGGGCAATTAGGTCCTTGTTCATTAAATAAATGTCAGTCTTGATGAATTTTTTGAATAGTTACAAACATAGTATCCAAAAAATAATGTGATCTGCTTTATTTGCTCGATCCTGAAATGATGTATGACATCACTATAAATTCTTCTTAGCTTTCATTTTTAATCCACTGAGTGAGACATGATGATTTACTTGATCATCCTCCTAATGTTAAATGTTTACATTGTTTATAATAATGAAATCTTGAAAGCAAGGTCACCGTGAACATTGGTGCTTGTAGAAATTTCTTAGGATAATTTGTCTTCTTAGGATAAATACTTTAGAAATGTAGTGATTTTATAAATAACACTTGCAGCCTGCAGCAATTAAGCAAGTAGTTATATTGTTTCTACTAATTTAATATAACCATCTCTTTTATTTATTAAGATAGCTCCATAGTTGTGTCAAAAGCTGTGAAATTAATCTCTTATGTTTCATGACTTAATGTTCCAACCAGCTTGTTACAATGAAATTCAACTTAATTAATCATAGAAAATTAGTGTAACAATAATCTCTTTCCAAGGTGTAGTCAGTAAACTGTCTAACAGGCAACAAGGTATCATTGGGAATTATGCAGAAATTAGGGTTTTCCTGTGATTTGAAAGAAATGGCACATCAGCTCTTTCTCTCGCCCAGGTACATTCAGCTTCTCTGCTCTCCATTAGACCATGGAGAAGAACATTTATGAGGGTAATTTTAAAACAGAGAAGTGAAAGTGGAGAATGAAATGGCCCAGAATCCTTTTGCCCTGGTAACCTATGTTCACATATGCACATAGTTAGTGTAAATAACAATGAAAGGAATGAAGTGAATATATGTAGAATAGCCAAATTCGTCCAGACAGAAAATATAATAGAGGTAACTAGGGGTGGAGCAAAAGAGAAAAATGAAGAGTTATTATGTGGATGCAGGGTTTAAGCTTGGAAACATGAACACGTGGAGATGGATAGTGGCTATGATTACGCAACTTTGCAAATATGCTTAATGCCACTAAGGAAGTCAACATACAAAAACCTGCATGGAAAAACTTAACTCTCTAGTCTTCCTTCACTCCAAAAACACTCACTGAGATGGATTAATAAGAATTCTTTGAGAAAAAAAATTACATGAACCTAGTCCCTTATACATATATAATTATGAAGCATAAATATATATTTATTTACAGCAACAGGATAATTATCCAAAGATCTGGGTCTTGCTTCTCTTTCTTTTAGGAATATTTCTTGAAAATCTTTCACCATCAGCAGATGAAGATCTATCTACTTTGTTTTATCACCTGTATCATTGCCCACTGTATGAATTACCACAATCTATCCAGGCTCTTAGGGATGGATATTTAGACTGGTTCCTTGTCCAAATATCCACAAGATATAGGAAAAGTGATAGGCATTTCCAAGGTGCACTCGTGAGGTTTTTAAAATAATAATAATGGTGCCAAGATGGCATCTTTAATAATGTTGACACAGAATTGAGGCTGTGACTTTGGAGATGAGTGGATGACTGGCCGTTTAATTTCTCACGGAGCCTTGTACTAGGAAGCAATTAGACCACATTGCTAATCGCCCTCTAATTCTGTCTCTATCAAACAAGACAACTTGTCATGTGAAAGTCACTCTCATATAATACTTTTGGCCCAAACTCTCAGGAAAACATTCCTTGAAATTGTTGCCAGCTCTGGCTGGGAGAGATGCCTCTGGGGAGGCTGGCATGGTCACATGTCACTTCTTACACCACTTGTCAGGGCTCTGGACTGGTCAGGTGTCGGGCCAGCTTAACTAGGTTCCGGACGTGGACCACTAAGTTCCCTTGCTCAGGTTCAGTTTCTCTTAGGTGCCTGAGGGCTGTCTACTTTAGCTGGAGAGAGAGAAAGAGAAAGTCTTAGAGAGAGTAAAGCAGTCTTAGAAAGATAGATCTTAGTCTTTAGCAGAGCTTGGTGATCTTCAGCAGAGAGACGCCGTGCTGGCGTTCTGCAGGCAGGAGAGGGGACAGAGTCAGAGTAAGTGAGTCCGTGATAGAATGCGCATGCTCCCGACTGCCTTCTCCTCTAGCCTAATATAAGGCTGATCTCGTGCCTCTCAACACCGCAGGTGTAGAGACGGCCCATTCACCACTGCTCTCATTCGCGAGCTCTCGTGCTTGTTAGGAGAGCTAACTCCCTCTCTGTGCCCTTTCCCCCCAGGTGTTCCATCACTGAGCTATATAGGTATTTCTTATAACTCTCGTTCCGAGCCACAGGCTATACAGGCTGCAACACAGCACTGCCCTAGTAAAGATGCAAATCCCGGGGTCCCCTGCAGAAGCCCAATCTGTGAAGGCTGCCCCTTCCCTCTCTCTCTGGAGCCCTTTCCTCCCCACCATGTGGGGTGGCCTGAGCCAAGATGGCCACGTGTGTGGCTGGTGTGGTGGGAGCTGCCGAGGCCTTTTGGCTCACAGGCAGCCAGGTGGGTCCCTGCGGCCTGCATGGGGCTCCCAGACCCCTCTGAACAGCCACTCTCTGCCCTTGACCACCTGACCCTGGCCCACCTCTCCAGCCCTCCACCTGCCCCTGCTGATTGTGGCTCTCAGCAGAGGCCACCCCAGCCCACTCACCAGATCCCACATCCTCCCAAGCTGGAGCCCTGTGCATCCAGCAGGCACAGGCAGAAGGGCATGGAGGCCCTGGAGGCCTGCTGGGCTTCCTCACTCCCTCAAAAATTGGGGCAAAATGTGTGCATTATACACCACAAACTATGGTACCTGGTGCCTACTGCATGCCTGGCCATGTCCTGAGTAGAGTTACAGTTTTAAATGTAACTCCTCGGCAGTGCCCCCTCCAAGGAGAAGCGTGGACAGCAGGCAGGGAGCGGCAGCTGCAGAGAAGGGGCAGAGTGGACAGATTCTGCGGCAGTAGGAAAGGATGGGGCCTCTGCGAGTGGCCAGTGAGCCCAGCCCCATGTGAGCAGAAGGCCGCCACGCAGAGGCTAAGGACAGCTGCAGGAAGGCTGGGGGCAGGTCAGAGCCCCGGCTTCTGAGCCCCCCGTATGGATTCAGAGGCTGCTCTAATTTCAGTGAGATACTTTGTAAATTTTTAAGGAGAGTCACAAGGGAGTCAGGCTTTTCAAAGTGATTCCAGTGATTCGGTGGACGATGAATGGCAGGAAACCGAAGTGAAAACGTGACTGCCATCCAGGTGAGCACCACAGCCTGGATCCAGATTATAGTGAAAACCTGAGTGCCATCCGGGTGAGCACCACAGCCTGGCTCCAGATAATAGTGAAAACCTGAGTGCCATCCGGGTGAGCACCACAGCCTGGCTCCAAAGTGTAGTGAACATGTGATTGCTGTCCAGGTGAGCAGCTCAGGCCTGGCTCCAGATTGTAGCAACAAAGGTGGTAAGAAATGGTCAGATTTGGGATATGTTTTGGAAAGAAATTCAGGACAGTTCCCAGTGTTTTGCCTAAAGAATTTGGATGGTGGTGTCTGTTCCTGAGGTCAGGGAGGTGTAGGAAAAAGCCTGTTAGCAGAGACATCAGTCATTCTGATGTGGGTGTGGAACCCTGCAGGTGCCACCAGATATCTGTGACCGGCTCTGAGAACAGATTCCAGTGGTTTTATAATCGTCTCTCGCTCAAGTTTTAAGTTCTGAGGCCAGCAGGGCTTAACAGGCAGAGCCTGGTACTAGATCTTTTTGAGTTGTTTCTCCCCAAATGGTGAAATTAGACAAGAAAAAGACTTGAGACTCCAAAGACCCCTGTCCAGACTTTCCGATGTCAAGGCTGCCCATACCCCACAACCTGGCCCAGGGCACGTGGCCCCTCTTTAAAGAGCCTGCACTTGCCCTCAGGGGGCAGGAGGAGTCGGGGAGGATCCCCCACTGTCCCTACAGGCGTCTTGTATGTTACACGTTGCTTTCTCCTTGACAATCCTTTATCTCAATTGCTGTCTGTCTGTGCAGTGGGTAACAAGCCCTGAACCCCCTTGTGGTTTCAGGGACACATCTGTGAGGAGCCAGACCCGGAAGAGTCTGGGACCCTCCAAGCCACACCCACTCCCTGAGGGGTTTGGGGACCCTGCGCCACCAGCTAGTGAGGGCTCCACCAGTTCAGTGTCCTGCGGGCTCTGGGAGGGAAGAGGGAGGGGGCAGAGGTCAGTCCTGCTCCCCTGCCAACTCTGGTCTGGAGAACCTGGGTCTGGAAGCACAGGTGTCTTGCATGGTGCCCCAGCATCCTTCCTCTGACAAAGGTCAGATGTGGCAGGAGCCCCCAGTGACCTCCAGACCTTGTCTAACAGCCCCTTCTCTCAGCCAGGGACTGTGGTGTTCAATTCTACCATCATCCAGCACACCCTGTGTACCGGGAGATATGAGGCTTTTTTTAAAAAGTTAGTTATTTTGAGCTGATAGCTGATATGCGGTACAATATGACATTATGATACACGTGTACATTGTGAAACAATTTCAATAAGGCTAATAGGCAGATCTACCACCTCAGATGCTCATCATTTCTTTGTGGTGAGAACATTTAAAGCCTACTTGTCTAATGATTTTGAAATACACGGTACAGTGTCATTAACTGCAATAGGTCGCCAGAACTTAACCCCCCTGTCTGAGAGTTGGCACCGTTAGCCGGCATCTCTCCTCCCCTCTCCTCTGCCAAGGCCGATGACTCCCTGCTCTACCTGGGGGCGAGAGAAGGCAGGGTTGTCTCTCTGGGCCTGGCTTAGGGGCCTCTTTGGATAATTGCAATGAGTTGAATTTGGAAATGAATAAACCTAGAAGATCCTGTGGGTTTGGTCGTAAATCTTTTATGACTATGTTGACTTCCCTAGGAAAGGCTATCCTTAAAAGCAATTTGAGAAACAGATCACCGATCAAAATTTCATTCCATAGATGAGGGGCTTTTTGAGCCAGGCCTGGGAGGAAAAGGAGATGGTGTTTACTGTTTAATTTAAAATTTGAACTCTGGGCCTGATAATCTTATAATTGAGAATAACATAAAATATTCTCAGAGGAAAAGCTCCGTTTTCATTACATAACTGAACATGGTCCATGAACAGTGGCCTAAGGAGAAAGCTTCGCATCTCTATACAGCCTCACAGGGAGTGCAGGAATTAAACTCCAGGTTCAAGCCCAGCTCTGCCACTCAGCAGCTGGGTGACTTTTAGAAGCTTAATTTCTTCTCTGCCAGGGTCTTAATCTGTGCCATGGCAGATGACAATTACAATAAAAACCTGTTGGTGCCACTCAACACGAAATGAACCACACCTACTTAGTCCATTTGCATTGAAACGAGGGACCCAGCAAGCCCTCTGCAGGGAAAGACAAGCATGAAGACCCCTCCAGTGTTCCTCACTGGCTTTTATTGGAATCTCAGGCATGAGAAAATACAGCACAGTGGAAAGCTTCAAAGAAAGAGTGAGGTTAAAAAACAAGGAGTCTATCTTTAACTGTATGGTTGAACTCCCAACATATCCTGCTTACTGCATTTCTATCTGGCCTTAACCTTATCCCTGCTAGGGACAGTGTACTGTGTCTGGCAAGCATTGTTCTCCATGCTCACAGCCAGCAGTGACACATGGCTTTTTCCCATTGTCCCTCGTGCCTGGCAGACCAGATGGGGGCTCAGATCTCATTGAAGGGCCACACACATCTCCTGAGAGTCGTAGTTCTTCTACCAGCCACTCTCTCCAACAAGCTCTATTTTTCCAAAAGCTCAAATGAGAAATATTTCAAAAATGTTAATATCATTCAAAGTTTTCTACCAACCTTCATTCCACATTCTAGCTTTACTGTAACAGGTATAAGACAATTTGTCACCAGAAAAATAAAGTTTTGGGTAGATTTTAATGTATACCAAGGAATTGTTCCTACATTCTGCATTTAAAAGGTTGCCTAATTCACATTTGGGGTAATTCTTTTTTTGTTTGTTTTTGTTTTGTTTTGTTTTGTTTTTGGCTGGGGCTGGTTTTGAACCCACCACCTCCGGCATATGGGGCCGGCGCCCTACTCTTTGAGCCACAGGCACCACCCTTGGGGTAATTCTTTTAAGTTAAACAGAAGTGGTTTCTTAGTAATTCTAAAACAGGCCAGATATGGTGCCTCATACCTATAATCCTAGCATTCTGGGAGGCCAAGGCAAATGGATCACTTGAGCTCAGGAGTTCAAGACAGGCCTGAACAAGAGCATGACCCCCACCTCTAATAAAAATAGAAAAACCAGCCGAGCTTCATGGTGGTCACCTGTAGTCCCAGCTACTCAGGAGGCTGAGACAAGAGAGGATCTCTTGGGCCCATGAGTTTGAGGTTGCTGTGAGCTACAATGATGTTATGGCACGCTACCCAGGGTGACAGAGTGGCACTCCTACCCAGACCAAAAAAAAAAAAAGGTATATACAATAATAGTAAAAATAATCATTCCAAAGCTAAACTATGTGGCCAATGTCAAATTCCAATGAGTATAAGGGATTTTGAGCCCTGCTGATAATTACCCATGTTATTTTAGTCTCTGTTCCCTCAATGTATCTGCCTCTGGTCTCCACATCTGTCTTTTTCATTTCTTCTTCAAAGATTTTAACAAGTCATAGTTAATAGCAGCAGCAGGAGCATCTTTATTTGAGAACAAATTCCAGTATAATAACTTAGAAGAAGCAGTAACATGATTAATTCTGACATTCAAGATTGTGTGCTTTTAGCAAAGAGCTAATATTTTCTAAAGTATCAAAGAAGATGCAGCTCATTTGCAGCTTCTCATAAAGTCTCTCCCACATGCCTACAAGATATAAAACTTTCAACAGAGCTAAAGGGAAGAAGGAACAGCGGTCAAGCTTTTTACTTATCTAAAAACGAAAGTAGACTTCGCAGACTCGTCATGAACCCCCACTCGTCTTCTCGTGAAGAAAGGTAGGATAAACCAGGAATGTGGACAGGCATTCCTGGTGGCCTGAGTGTTGGGTAGCACCTTCCAGAAGCTACCCTCTGCCCGCACTTCCATCCCCCATCCTTCTACATTCACTCATGGAAGATCCCAGACTTTAAAAATCTGGAAAAGAATTGAGAGCAAGGCCCCAGACAGAAAGAGAAGGATGAGGTGAGCTAAAGGGCACAGGTGTAGAGCAAGGCTCCAGATAGAAAGAGAAGGGTGAGGTGAGCTACAGGGCACGGGTGTAGCCTTCTCAGGGAGGGGCCAGAGCTCTGGATAACTTAGTAGACAGGCCAGCTGGGATTCCTAATTGCCAAAATTTTAATAAGTCCAGAGTATAAAAGACACGTAAATTGGGGTTAGAGAGTGATGCCTCTCTATAGATCATCTTCGGTAAATTCAGAATCAGATTGAAAGTTATGAGGAGTGATGGGAAGTTATCACATACAGGGACAGAGAACAGAGACCAAAAGCAGTCATGCCCAAACAAGTCTCAACGTGAGTCTGAGCAAGAGAAGAACTGCGTCCCGAGACTGACACAGCCACACTCCCACATGGCGTCCATGCACAACCACCTTCGGTAATCAACCCCATGCGGATGGGTTAGTGCTGGAAAGAAAGGGGGCAATGTGGAAGGGAAAGATGCACAAAACCACCAGGAAAAAAATAGGAAAAGTCCCTTCTTATTACTACTCCAAGAGGGTCAAATATATATTACTTTCACAAAATAAAATCAGTAAGCTGTGAAATGGACTAGTACGAGAGCAAAAAGCATTTCGGAGATTAAAATACGTTTACACCTATTAGAACGTCTGAAAAAATAGATCTAGGAAGGTGTTCCAGAACAAAGGGAGGGGACAGAAGAATAAGAAGGAGAAGAGAAATATGAGAGCAAAGCTGGAGTCTGTGCCATCCCACACCTGAGAGCAGCCCTCAGCCAGGAAACAAAGAGGAAGGAATTGCCAAGAAATAAAAAAGAGCCTCCCTCAGCAGACTAAAGGTGAGCTCACGTTTTCAAATTGAAAAGATCCGTGCAGAGCCAAGAGCCGAAGAAAGTGAATTTTTAAAGACCCACCTATGGACACACTCCGGAGAAAGTTAAGGACAGTGAGAAGTAACGGCAAGTTCCCTAAAGAAGAAGAGGCCTCCACATACAAGCGAGGAAGTGCCTGGCCTTGACCCTGACCCTGCTTCTGCCACAGCCAGGCTGGCACGGCTTACTCTACATCGACTGCAGGCAAGGTTAAAATAAAGGCCCCTTCGTATACGGAATAATCAGAGATGGTCCCCACTTCATAAAACTAGTTGAGGACGGCATAAAGGGTTACAGAGTTTTATTCACCAAAAAGAGAGACATTACAGGGTCCTACAGTGCTGGGGACATTGCGGGTGTGTCACAGTCCTGTTTCTCTTGTCAATGACAAAGAAAGGGCAATTAGAAATTCACAGGAAAAAAACATGATTCTCCCAAGGCATCATTGAAAACAACTGACAGAAAATGTCTTTAAGGGAAAGAATTTGTGTGATGCTGTTGACACCCGAAGCACTATCTTTTTAGTACCTCAGGGGTGCTAAATGAGAGGACAGAGAAAGGCCTGTCCTTGCTACTGACCTCTGGGCCCTGCTCTGACAGCGCTGCCCAGGGAAGAGTGCAGTCGGAACGCTGACTGTCCAGAGTCAGTCCCGGCTCTGCCCCTCACGACCCGCCAGTGTCTTCACGGCAGGACGGGGGTGAAAACCGCAGTATCTACTGCACAGATCGTTCAGCCAACCTGATACAGACAATATCAAGGCAGATGCACTATCAATATTGAAACAACAAACCTGGGTAACTTAGAAACAAATTAAACCCAGCATTACATAAAAGGATGATTCATTCAAAAATGTTTGTCAAACAAATGCTTATTGATCAATGACAATAAGTTAGGCTTATTACAGTAACCTACAAATGGCTTATGCAATAACAGTTTAATCCTGTTGATTACATCAATAAAAGAAACATAATGAGTAACATTTTAAAACTTTGTAGGAAAAATAAATCCCCACTTCCAATGTTTCAAAGGCCTGACAATAGTCCCTAACATTATGAAACACAGATCTAGGATGAAGAGATGGCATTTTGTATGTGGGCAGACACTGTCCCACAGTTGAGGGACACTGTCACTCAACTCAGAAACAAGGCAAGAACACCCAGCACAGCACTGCCCCAAACCTCTTTTTATTCGTTACCACACAGAAAAATAACAGAACACAAAGTTTCACTCAACAAATTTGCCAGAGAAGGAACCAAATTTGTTAAGAATATAGAAAACTGAATCTCTTAAATTGCTAGGAAAGCAAAAGGAAGCATGTCTTCTGGAAGTCAGGTTGCCAAAATATCCCAAAACTCATATGATTGTGACATGACAATCACATTAGCAGCAATTAGTCCTAAGGAAAACAGTTGATGACGCTCAGAAACGGTTTATCATCAATGTTTACCAAAGGTCTGAATAGTATGGCAAAAACTGCAAACTAATGCAATTTTTGCTGGGAATTTTAAAAATAGTACTTGAATAAAATGGAATATGATTTAACCTATCTAGGAACTAAAAAAAAAAATTCTTTGATATTATGTAAAGGAAAAGAAGCATCCAAAAGCAAATGACTGATGAACTAAAACACAGAGCAGGGCAGCGCCTGTGGCTCATAGGAGGAGGGTGCTGGCCCATATACTGGAGGTGGCTGGTTCATACCCAGCCCCGGCCAAAAATCACAAAAAAAAGAGCAATGAAAGTTTAAGATGGGAAAATAATAGCACAGAGCAGCCTTTACAAATGTTACGGGCACACGATTTACAGCTTTTACCCACAATGGTGAAACACACAGTGGAAAAATACCCTGTACAGCATTTATTTATTTGGAAATAGAAAGAAACTATGAGCTGGCCAGTAATGATGAACAGAAAATGAAGTGCTTCCGACCCCGCTGCGGGCGCAGACCTCAGACGGGTCTGTCAGGCTCTGCAAGAAGTCTCCTCTGTTTTTCTTTTGTAATTTAAACTCTTTTGAGCAAAGGGAAATACAAAAACTTCCTTAAATAATTCTACTGGATATAGGTAGGCAAAACCAGCATCTGGACAGAAAAGGAATCAATAAAACAATTTCATTACCATTACTGTAATATTTAAATGCTAGAATAGACTAGAAATGAGAATAAAGCTGTCGTTTTTATGTATGGGGGTAATTGTCTAAACAAGTACAGGCAATAGCTAAAAATGTATATAATTTAAACAGTTCAATAGAGCAGTTCAATATAAAAATTTAACACAACAGAGGAATAGCCTTCCCATGGATTAATCAAAGGAATAAGTAGACAACTCTTGTCGACAGGAAATACGTAGGCACACTGCCCAACAGACAGCGGTGAAGACCAAAACTGTAAATACCATATAGTGATTCTCCCAAAATTAATCTCTAACCTTGATGCACTTTCAATCAAAACCTCAGAGCAATTGGAAGAGGCGGCTGTAAACATCATCTGGAAGAGCACAGCGCCGCAAGCTGCTGAGTGCTGAGAACTTAACTGACATACAGACAGTGGACTCATTCCCAGAAAGACAAAAACTGCAAATCTGACTCAGCAGCCAACCAGACAAGCAGAAAAGAGTAATTCAATTTATTAGTAATTGAGTTTAATAATGAAAACTACCCACAACGACCTAAATCCCAGGTCTAATTATTTGAATTCTCCCCAAATACGAAAGGAGATAACAATTCTTCACAAATTCTGTGCAAAAATAGAAAAGGAAGAAATAATTCTAACTCATTTAAGATGGCTCTATCACTCTGTGTAGAACCGTTACCCTTTCAGGCCTGATCGCAATGGGGAGGAAGGCCAACTGACCTGGGTAGCCCCATCTTGCACTTGGGTTTTGAGAGGGTTCCCACCCTCTCATGAGTGGCCAAAAGTGGTTCGCTGTTCCTGAACGGCGTGGTTTGTGCAGACAATGTGCTGATGCTGAACACCGGCTTCCTGAGAGTCTGGAATTTGGGCACCTGCTAGTCAGAGGATCAGTCCCCGAGAAACCCCAGGCACTGGTGTCCCTGCTACAGGCCTGGATAGCACTGCAGTGGGGTGGACTGGAGCCGGCCAGGTCAGCAGATGCAGAATTGGCTGTTCTGTTGAGTTTCCAGGCGATGCTGCTGATGTAAGGACCGAACTTCCAGAACCGCTGACCTCGTGAGCCCACTTTACCTCATTCCTTTTTCTGTTCCATTTTATCCTGGGCCTGCCAGTGACAGGCTTACACACTGCACTGTTCAATCGAACCGCCACAAAGAAATTCTTAAGAAGGATCCCTGACCTGGCTTGGTGCCCGTCGCTCAAGCGGCTAAGGTTCCAGCCACATACACCAGAGTTGGTGGGTTCAAATTCAGCCCGGGCCTGCCAAACAATGACAAATACAACCAAAAAAAGAAAAAGAAGGATCCCTGACCTATTATCAAAATATTCCGATATTAACTAATATCTAAGATAATATTTACTAAGATATTATCGATTTTCTAAAATTCTATCACTTTCTGAAGTTATAAACATGACTATGTAACTCCACAATTGCCCCAGATACAATGTTTTTAAGATAAAATTTCAATTGTTACACCAGAATAGGTCGAAATGTTTACAGTAATTAATTTTTTAAGATTGTCAAGTATCTTCTAAGTGACATCTGCAGTCTCAAACACATCTGACTGTCTACAGCTGCTCAAGTCCCTTTGACGTCACAGAGCCATTTGCTAACGCTAGGTCAGAAGCCTGAAGCTAAATCCAGACGCTGCCCATATGCTGTGCCTGCAACATGCCTTCTAATTATAGCAACGAGCCCTCCTGCAAAGCTGGGGAAAAAACCACCACCGAATGGGAATCTTCAGATTCTTCTCTTCTAAGGTAAGCATATAAACAATCTGCAAATATTTCTGCCCCATACATTAAGGCTTGTTTCTTCAGCTTTTGCACATGATCTAAAATTAATAATTCGTGGCACTGGCTTTGTCTGTAAACAATTGGAAAGTGATGCAGAATGGCCAACCCAGAAGTAGATCTGAATAACACTGGCCGTCTCAGGGAGGCTGATTAACCAACTCTATAATTACACAGACTGAAATTGCATCTAAGATGTTGTTACAGAGAGTCCATGGCAAATTTGCACAAATAATGAATACAGTTTGCATTAGTGGAAAACATAAAGTGAAAATCATGTCCAAAGAAATTCAGTTTCATTAGTTTTAAATACACCTCCGAATACGTTTTCTTGCTTCCAGTTTTATCTCCTTTCTAATCCAATTCCTCCTCCAAGGAAAAGTAACTTTTTTGAAAAGGTAAAACATTGGCTTGGCGCCCATAGCTCAGTGGTTAGGGCACAGGCCACATGTACTGGGGATGGTGGGTTCAAACCCAGCTCGGGCCTGCTAAACAACAATGACAACAATAAAAAAAATAGCCAGGCACTGTGGCAGGAGCCTGTGGTCCTACCTTCTGGGAGGCAAGAGAATTGATTAAGCCTAAGAGTTTGAGGTTGCTGTGAGCTGTGATGCTACGGCACTCTAGTCAGGGTGACATAGTGAGACTCTGTCTCAAAAAAAATGGTAAAACATTCTTTTACATTAAATCCTCTTGGCCTTGGAATGAAGCTCGTCCTCCCCGGTGAGAGCTGCAACCTTCTCCACAGTCTCACCCCTCAGCTGTCTCCACCAGCTTCTACCCTGGGCATCCCTCTCACAGCACTCTCGTCCCCCCATTAACTTTCTTCTTCCCATCTTCCCTGTTTCCCAGTTCCCAGCACCCTGGATTCTGCATGGCCTGTTTCCCAGCCTCGTTCATTGCCAGCGATCTAGGTTATAAGATGTGACTCTAGGAAGGTGCTCTCAGCCCCGTCTGGATGACGTTCCCAAATCACATTCTTCTCTGCCATGAAGAGGAATTATTTCTAAACTTATTTATTACTGTATCTCCAGTGCCTCACAGAAGTTCTTAAATTCTGTGAATGCTCAATGAACGTGTGCCCAATAGATGGACAGATGGGTGGGTGAACAGATGGTGGACGGATATATGAATGGATGGATGGGGGGAGTGAGAGGATGGATGGATGGGTGGGTGGGTAGATAGGTAGGTGGTGGATGGATGGATGTGTGAGTAGGTGGGTGGGTGGGTGGATGGAAGGAAGGAAGATGGATGGATGGATGGATGGATGGATGGAAGGATGGAAGGATGGGTGGATGGATGGGTGGATGGATGGGCAGGTGTATGGATAGATGTATGGGTAGTCTGTGGTTGGATGGATGTGTGGGTGGGTGGATAGATGAATGGACAGGTGAGTAGACAGATGGAATTCAAGTATATGAAAAGTTTCTAAATATTAATAGTCTCCTACAAAGATCCTCCTGGGCCTCCCATCCTTGTTCATGTTTGGGCATACATGAAACTATGGCCATTTCTAAAAGGCACAGAGAGGCTCAGCTGCTTTTTCTGGAGGAACTAGACAGACTGCC
>CAUYON010111023.1:0-24402 GCA_963573935.1 Arctocebus calabarensis | reverse complement strand
TTGCTTATGCAAGGGATCTTGTGCTTCATCTACCTTGTCATTCCTTAGGGGAGTTGATCTACTCTGGTTATTCATATTGCCAGAGTTTTTCTGTTGATTCTGCCTCATGATTATTTTTCACTGTTGCCTATGACTGTCCTCAGAGTTGGGGAGGTGTCTCTCCCAGATCAGACCCTGGCAGATTCACTCCCTGGATCTTTGTAGGGAGTGACCCTGCGTCTTTAATGATTTCTCAAACCCTGCAGGTTGGAGAGCTTAAATCCTCCTCAGCCTGCTTAGAAGACACTTTAAATTGCTAACTTGGGCTAAGCAGAAGCTTTCCCAGGAAAGCACTGTGGCTGGGATCACTCCTTAAGTGGCTATCCACTTACCCAGTGTGCCAAAACCAGTCTCACCCTATTCCCCTGAGAGCTAAGGCTGCGAGGCATCTCAGTCCTCGCATTTTGGCTGCTTAGTCAGTAGATTACTCACTCCCGCCCAATGCTTGTTCTGTGACCCTGAGGGTGGAGCTTGCCAGGGCAGTTCTCCCACAATGGCTCCACACAGCCCACCACCAAACACTGGGAGCTCCGTCTGGCTCAGTGGCCCAGTCTGGGTCCCCAGACAACACTCAAAACCCCCCGCCCTCCTGCCCAAGTTTTCCCAAGGCAATTCAACCATGTGCCAAGTCCAAAAGAAACCCAAACAGCTCATAGGCAAGGCCTTTCCAGCCTGCAGTCCCTCTGTTGCCCCACCCACAGCTGCTGACAGGATCAGACCTAACGAACATACACAACCACTTGCCCAATCTCCACCGCTTTTGCTTTCCTCAGGGTGTCCAGAAGCCTCACGCTGTCTCCCTGTATCCCCAAAGGGAAGTTTCTGGGTAGATCTCGCCTGCCAGAGATTCCTGAAGTCCTCTCTCCCCAGTCTCACCATGCCCAGCCGCAAGGAAGCTGTTACTAGGCCCTGTCAGAATTTTTAAATGTATTTCTCTTATAACCCCACAATTACAGGCATTCGTTCAGATGCTAGAGACAGAGAAGTGAACTAGACAAACATATATCCATATAGTTAAAAGTCTAGTTGGGAAACAGAGAACAAACAAAATAATGAAAATATATATTGTTCTAGAAAGTGATAAGAATTGGTGAAAAGTATTAAATAGGGAAATGAGTTAGAAGGGATTAAATGGAGGAAAGTTGTCAAAGCTTTAGACAAGAAGCTCTCACCAAGAAGGCCTTGGTGAGAAGGGTGTATTTGGTTAGCATCCTAGAGGAACTGAGAGAGCAAGCTATATGGCTATCTGGAGAAAGAACAATCCAAGTAGAAGAAATCTTCAGTGCAAAAGCTTGGCTTGTTTGACTAATAGCCAGGAATATCTATAACAAGCATTATAGTGTCTAAGCAGAAACTCCCACAGTGGTAACTCTTTAGAATATTTTTACTAACAGTGATGGAACCAGGAGAATGACCTTCAACTTAATGGCCTCAATGATCTTCTGCTTGCTACTATGTCATGTTCTGTCTTCTGTACAATCATGAGGAATATACTCGTGATTATTCATGTATTTTTTAAACAATGTCTAGATTTATATAGGCCTATTTTGTGTTCCTAATCTTGTAATTTCCATGACTTTGTATCCTGTTTTGGTCCTTGTCTGATAGGATGCTGGGTTTTGACATTTCTCTTCATACTTGTCATTGTAGTTGATTTTGTTATTCTGTTTAGACAGTGATTCCCCTCCTATTTAACACGTAAATGTGCTATCCCAAAGTATATATGCTCTGGTTGAAAGGTCTGTATCCCCAGAGAGGAGAAGATTCTTAAGTGCATGTGAGACACTATATAAAAATTCTAATCACAGCTCCTCCTACATGTCTTCAGCATTCCTTATAGCATGTAAGGCACTTCATTTTTGCTTTTTAATTTTGTTTTACATCTATGTTTCATGAATAGGTGATGTACCATGGTATAGAATTTTGAAAGAGCAAAAGTTACATAAGAGGGAGAAATAAGTTTTCTTCCCTCCTTTCCCTAACTGATCATTTTTCTTGCCATGAGACAATGTAACCAATTCTTTGGTATCCTTTAGAAGTATTGAGCATGTATGTGTATATGGCATGTAGTTGTGTTTAGCTTTCTTCTATAGCCCATCCCCATTCATACAGTATACCTCTATATCCTTTTCTATATGCTTCTATATCCTTGAATCTTACCACATCCCATGACATAAATGGTAATATTCTCATGTTACAAATGAGAAATCTGAAGTTCAGAGAAGGGAGGTCACTTGCCTAAAGTTTCCCAGCAAGTAAGTATAAAATCTAGGCCTATTACTGCAGTCTTTCCTCTGTGCTGAGAAGTGTCAAGTCCTTTGCTTTGAGCATGGTAGGAGATAGATAAGCGCTTTTGAACATCTCCCCAAATTTCATTAGTCATATTACTATTTCTTTCTTTTTTTCTATTTTAATTTTTTTTATTAAGTCATTTGTACATAGATCATACATACATTTATGCCATTATCATATTACTATTTCATGTTGCCACCTCTAGGTATAAGACTGGTAGGCATCAACTGGTGTATATAGTGTTAGGAAGACAGCAACTTGATTTAATTGTTTCCTTGATGTGTTCCTTTTCCCTCTACAGATCTATTTAGGTCCACCTGAGGAAAATGCTGCACCTCCAGTGCCTCCACCTCGGGTAACAGCAAGAAGACACAAACCTATCACTATTTCAAAGCGCTTGCTACGGGAAAGGACAGTTTTCTATACTTCTTCCCTGGATGAAAGTGAAGGTCAGTACTGAAGTTCATCCTAAGCTTTTTTCTTTTTTTTTTAGACAGAGCCTCAAGCTGTTGCCTTGGGTAGAGTGCCATGGCATCACAGCTCACAGCAACCTCCAACTCCTGGGCTCAAGAGATTCTCCTGCCTCCGCCTCCCAAGTAGTTGGGATTATAGACACCTGCCACAATGCCCAGTTATTTTTTGGTCGTAGCCATCATTGTTGTTTGATGGGTCTGGGCTGGTTTCGAACCTACCAGCTCAGGTATATGTGGCTGGTGCCTTAGCCACTTGAGCCACAGGCGCTGAGCCCATCCTAAGCTTTTTGAGTGTTGATTAGAAGCAAAATATCAGCAGAAATGGAAGTGTGGCCATCTTTCTTTATTGAAAGGTAGAATTTTCCTGCCTTCTGGGCTTAAAATCAAGCAAGGTTTATAGTTTGCATTCAGACAGAAAATTTGTCCTTTAGAAGTGGATAGGATAGTTATGACCCTTTCAAGACCATAGAGAATCCAAGATATTTTCATATCTTATGCCCAGAATACATTGAAATGAGTGAGCAAGTTGCTTTCTGAAATTTTAATATTAAGTACAGATAACAAGGATTAGATGACTTTCATGCTTCAGGTATTGTGCTAGATGCTAATTGAAATTAAGACATATTCTCTGCCCATGGTGGATAAAAGGATACATAGATATGTGAACAGAAAAATGCCATTCAATGGAATAATTCCTAGTATGGGACCTACAGCTATCTAAATGGCCCTGTGCTTCTGCTACTCCATTGAGATCACTTTTTTCAAGGTTATCAATTATTTCCATGTTGCCAAACCAAATAACCACTACACTACCCTCATCATACTCACTTTATGAATAGCATTTGACACAGTTGACTAACTCCATCTTCTTGAAAAACTTAATTCACTTGGCTTTTAGGACACCAAACTCTCCTACCTCACTAGACAATCTGTTTCAGTATCTGTTACATGTTGGGATGTCCTAGAGCTTTGCTCTCAGCCTTCTCTGTCTTTGTTTTTTTCATGTGTGATCTCATTAAGTCTTATGATATCAAATATCATTTAAATGCTTAAGTTGATTTCCACACTTATATCTCTAGGAATGACATCTCCTATTTCTTGCCATCTCCAACTCCCTGTGTAGTAGTTCTCTTTGAATGACTCATGGGCATATGAAATTTAAAATATACAAAACACAAGTCTTGATTCTATTTCTTGATTCTAAGTCTTGATTTCTATTTCAATTGCCAACAGTGTAACATAATTGTATATTAACCCCCAAAAATAAGAACTTTGGAGTCATCCGTGATTCCTTTTTAGAAACATTTCTGGGCACTCCATTTAAATACTTTCTCCTCCTCTGATCACTCCCTATCCCTTTACACTACTTTATGCTATTCATATCACCTGCTACTATTTGTTCACATGTTCATTATTTGTCTTTCTCATTAGAGTGTAAGATCTATTTTATCACCACTTCCTAGTATAATTCCTGTGTTAATTAAATATTTCTAGTGAGAATGAATTTCTGTATAAGAAGTGAAGAAGATAAAGAAATCACCTCTTTCATTGAGGAGGTGAGCTGGCATTTAAGAGAAAGGGGACATTGGATGCCTGGCATTTAAAAAGCTGGTACTTAAGGAACATTGGATGCATACTCTACTGTTCCATATTCTTTCTTTTCAGTAATAAATTCATTTGTTAATATACAGTTTGCCCAAATAAAAATTAAATTTTAGTATAAAGTATTTCTTTTCATACTTTCCAGCATTAGCACAGTATCTGGAAGACAGTAAAATCATTAATAAATGAGGATAATACATGAATAAATTGGGTTTTAGTTGACCTGATGTCCAATTTCATCTTGGCCACTGGCCTGCTTAGTAACTTGAGCTAGTCACTTCCTCTCTCTGGAACTCATTTTTCCCTTCTGTGGGATAAGGACTTTGCACCTCAAGATGGTCAAGGAGATCACCCAGTCTAGACAATCTTTTCTTTTTAACTTTTTTTTTAAGTGAGCTATAATTTACATGCTGTCACACTCACCTTTTTTGAAGTGTGTAATTCAATGGTTTTAGTATATTTTGTGCAACTATCTTATTCCCAAACATTTCATCACCCCAAAAAGAAGCCCCATTTCTTCATTTCATCCCTCATCCCTCCTTCTGACAATTACTAATCTACATTTTATCTCTACAAATTTGACTATTCTGGACATTCCCTATAAATGGAATCATATAACCTGTAGTCTTTTGCGCCTAGTTTCTTTTTTCTCTTTGCATAATGTTTTCAAGGTTTGTCCATGTTGTAACATGTATCAGTAGTTCATTCCTTTTTGTGGCTGAATAATATTATTTTCTATGTATATACCACATGTTACTTATCCATTCATTAATTGATGGACAGTTGGGTTGTATTTACTTTTGGCTATTATGAACAATGCTTTTAATGAACATTAATATAAGCTTTGTGTGGATGTCTATTTTCTTTTTTTTTTTATTTTTGGGGATGCATTGAGGGTATAAGAAACCAAGTTACACTGATTGCATTTGTTAGGTAAAGTCCTCTTACAATTGTGTCTTGCCCCCCAAAAGCTATGGCACACACCAAGACATCACCCCCTCCCTCCTTCCCTCTCTCTGTTCTTTCTTTCCCCTACCCTTCCCTCCTTCTTTCTCTCTCTGCTCCCCACTTCCCCCACACCCACTTTGTTATTAATTGTCATTCATTGTCCTCATATCAACACTGAGTACATAGGATTCATGCTTCTCCATTCTTGTGATGCTTTACTAAGAATAATGTGTTCCACTTCCATCCAGGTTAATACAAAGGCTGTAAAGTATGCATTTTTTTAGTGGCTGAATAGTATTCCATGGTGTACATATACCATGGCTTGTTAATTCATTCGTGGGTTGGTGGGCATTTAGGCTGTTTCCACATTTTTGTGATTGTAAATTGAGCTGCAATAAACAGTCTAGTGCAAGTGTCCTTATGATAAAAGGATTTTTTTTTTCCTTCTGGGTAGATGCCCAGTAATGGGATTGCAGGGTCAAATGGGAGGTCTAGTTTGAGTTCGTTGAGGGTTCTCCATACTTCCTTCCAAAAAGGTTGTATTAGTTTGCAATCCCACCAGCAGTATAAAAGTGTCCCCTTCTCTCCACATCTACTCCAGCACCTGCAGTTTTGAGATTTTGTGATGTGGGCCATTCTTGCTGGGATTAGATGGTAATTCAGGGTGGTTTGATTTGCATTTCTCTAATAATTAGGGATGAAACGCATTTTTCATATGTTTGTTAGCCATTAGTTTATTTTCTTTAGAGAAGGCTCTATTCATGTCTCTTGCCCATTAATATATTTTTTCATGTGGATTAATATGAGTTCTCTAGAGATCTAGTTATCAAACTTTTGTCTGATTCAAAATAGGCAAATATCCTTTCCCATTGTGAAGGTTGTCTATTTGCACTAGTTGTTGTCTCCTTAGCTCTACAGAAGCTTTTCATTTTAATTAAGTCCCACTTGTTTATTTTTGTTGTTGCAGTTGCCATGGCAGTCTTCTTCATAAAGTCTTTCCCCAGGCCAATATCTTCTAGTGTTTTTCCTATGCTTTCTTGGAGGATTTTTATTGCTTCATGCTTTAAATTTAAGTCCATTATCCATCTTAAATCAATTTTTGTGAGTGGAGAAAGGTGTGGGTCCAGTTTCAGTCTTTTACATGTGGCCATCCAGTTCTCCCTACACCATTTATTGAATAGGGAGTCTTTCCCCCAAGGTCTGTTCTTGTTGATTTATTGACGATTAGGTAGTTGTAAGATGTGATTTTCATTTCCTGGTTTTCTATTTGATTCCAAATGTCTATGTCTCTACTTTTGTGCCAGTACCATGCTGTCTTGATGATCTCTTGTATCTCTGTGGCATCAGTTGCTATTTCCCATTTATCATTTCTAATTGAGGTTACTAGAGATTTTACTGTTTCATTTCTAGTTAGTCTGTCCAAAGCTTTATTTTATTTATTTTTTCAAAAAAACCAACTTCTTGTTTCATTAATTTTCTAAATGATTCTTTTGTTTTCAATTTCATTGATCTCTGATTTAATTTTGGATATTTCTCTTCCTTTGCTGGGTTTAGGCTTAGATTGTTTTTCTTTTTTAAATTCCATAAGATGGGTTGTGAGTTTGTTGATTCACTCTTCTTTCTTCTTTTTGAATGTAGGCATGTAAAGCAATAAATTTTCATCTCAGAACTGCTTTTGGAGTATTCCACAGGTTTTGGTAGCTTGTGTCTTCATTATTGTTGTGCTCAAGGAAGTTAATGATTTCCTCTTTTATTTCTTCCTGAACCCAACTTTCATTCAATTTTCATTCAACACATGCCTTTGTGTGGGGTTGAACATTTTTGTTGGAGTTGGGTTCCACCTTTAGTGCCTTGAGTTCTGAGAAGATACAGGTAAAATTTGAATTCTTTTGATTCTGTTGAGGTTTGTTTTGTGTCCTAGGTTATGATCAGTTTTGGAGAATGTTGCATGGGGCGATGAGAAGAATGTATATTCTTTATCTTTGGGATGGAGTGTTCTATATGCGTCTATCAAGCATAGTTGTTCTAGGGTCTTATTTAAGTCACTTATATGTTCATTTAATTTCTATTTCCAGGATCTGTCCAGCTCTGTAAGAGGAGTGTTAAAGTCCCCTGTTATTATGGTGTTGTAGCATAGCATATTGCTCAGACTGAGTAAGGTCTGTTTCAAGAATCTGGCAGCATTTACATTGGCTGCATAAATATTTAGAATCGAAATATCTTCTTGTTGTATTTTTCCCTTGATCAATATAAAGTGACCACTTTGTCTTTTTTGACTTTAGTTGCTTTAAATCCATATGTATCTGAAAATAAATTTGCAAGTCCTCTTTTATTCTGAATTCTATTTGCCTAAAAAATTGTCTTCCAACTCTTAATTTGGAGTTTGTTTTTGTTTTTGTTTTTCAATTGACTGCAGTTACTTTAGTGGCTTTCCACGCCCTGCAAAGTGTCTCCTTAGCCAGGGCTGGCACCTAGTCAGCCATCTTCACAGTGGAGTCCTAATTACTATATTCTGCTTTGTAGATTACAAAGTTTCCTTCTAATGGTCTCTTCTTCCATTTCCTCAAATCACCTTATAAGTTCTGAAAGTATATTCATCACTCTCTAATACTTTGAGGTGGCATATTCTAGTATCCTACTTTGTGTTTGAAGTAGATCGCTTCTTTCTCTTTGCTATCATTGATCTTTTCATTATCTTCTTATTTCTCTTAGCACAGTCGGGACATAACATATTATCTTCTAGCCCTGGAGATGGGACAATGTAGGCTGGTAGCAGGAGGAGGGAAATCATCCTCCTGGGAGTGGCAGGCACCCAGGCCAGATCTGCATGAAACTGTAGGTGGACCCAACCCTCTGTGTCTGTGGGGAGAGGCTTGCCATGGATCACACACCACCTAAGGCCAGAAGCTTTTAGGTCAAAAAGGTCAAAAAGTCCTCAGCAGAGGCAGGAATGGACTGTGAATTCACAGTCTTAGGCTGATCAGCTTTTGCAGAAGTCCTTGCTCATGATGCCAATGCAGATTCCTGAGCTGATGTTATTACTTCTACTCTGTTGAGCTCTTCTGTTTTCACACTCATCTTGGACCTTTCCTGAGGTCTTGCTTTCTTGGTCTTTGCCTTGATTTTCCTTGAACATGAATGTAATCTGGCCTCCTTTGGTGTTTCAGGAATTTCACATCTCTGTTCAGGAAAGGCATGCTCCAAAAGCCTCAGAAAAACTTCTGTTTTCTTGCCATCAGTACTCAACTTGGGTTACTAGCACCAGTTCCTCAAAGTATCTTGACACACATCATTAATGGGAGGCAAAATGGTTGGCAAGAGAAGATCAGGTTTTTTACATCTAACTTTTCAGATGGCTTTTGATTGTTTATTTGTTGGAGGTAGATGAATTTTCCTGAACTTCTCAGAGTTGTAGGCCTGGCTCACTGAGGCAGTCCCTGTCCTCATATCTTCATTGTGTTTCTGGGGATTGTTCAGTTTGACATCAGAAGTTGAAGAAACAGTTGGTTCCATTTGTTCATTAGTTGAATCGTCTTTAAGTGGAACCAATGTCAAAATCACACTTTATTCATCATCTATTTCCTCCTCAGAGAAATTCTGCTAGATGCTACCATGATTTGAGTCTGACATTTTCTCAGCAGGATCTGGGGGAGGTAAAGCCAGCAATGGTAAGGATAGGTGCAGTTTACTTCTTTTAATTTCTTAACTCAGAGTTTTAGTTTGTCTTTTGAAGCTAGGTGTGTTTCCAGCAGGCAGAAAATGGATGGCTTGTGTTTTTTAATCCAGTCAGCCAACCTGTGCCTCTTCAATGGGGAATTCAAGGCATTGACATTTACTGAGATAATTGATAAGTGTGGTAGTGTTGTATTCATTTTATTTTGTGAGAGTCCATTGATTAGTTTTATCTTTTGTATCATTGTGGAAGTTAGGTTCTGTCCTTTAATTTCTGAGTTCTTAGTTTGCTGTTGATCCATTGTGATGGTCAGTGTGTAGAACAGGTTGAAGTATTTCGTGTAGAGCTGGCCTTGTTGTGGCTAATTTCCTCAATGTTTGTATATCAGTAATGATTTGATTTCTCTGTCACTTTTGAAGCTTAGCTTAGCAGGATACAGAATTCTGTGCTGGAAATTGTTCTGTTTAAGTAGATTAAAGGTAGATGAACTTTATCTTCTTGTGTGAAAAGTTTCATTAGAGAAGTCTGCAGTCACCCTGATAGATTTGCCCCTGTAGGTCAAATGGAGCTTACTCCAGGCAACATGAAGAATCTTTACTTTTGTCTTGATTTTGGACAGGTTCATCACAATGTGTCTTGGAGATGCTCTATTTGAGTTGAGGTGACCTGGGGTACGATATCCCTCTGAAAGGAGTGAGTCAGTACCTTTGGTGATATTTGGGAAATTTTCATTTACAATACTGCCTAGTATGGCTTCCATTCCCCTGGGGCATTCTTCTTCCCCTTCTGGGATACCTATAACTTGTATGTTTGCATGCTTCATAAAGTCCTATAATTCTGTCAGTGAATGTTCTGCTTTCTCTCTCTTATTTTCTGCCTCTTTAACTACCTGATATGTCTAAAGAGCTTGTCCTCTACCTCTGAGATTCTTCTGCATGGTCTCATCTGTTGTTGATACTTTATATTGCATCTTTAAGTTCCCTAAAGGAACTTAAAGGTCCCTAATTGACTGCTTCAGTGCCTTCAGCTCTGCTATATCCTTTCTATATTCTTCATATCATTCATCTCTTATTTAATTCTGTTTTTGGATATCCTTTTGGTTATTTTCCACTTTATCAGCAGTTTCCTTCATTGTTTCCATCATTTCCTTCATTGTTTTCATATTCTGTATTCTAAATTCCCTTTCTGTCATTTCTAACATTTCTTTGTAAGTGGAATCCTCTGCAGTAGCTACCTCACAGTCACTTGGGGGCATTGCTCTAGACTGGTTTTTCACATTGCCAAGATTTTTCTGCTGATTCTTCCTTCTGAGTGTTTTCTTTTATCTGTTTCCTTCCCCTAATTTTCCTTTCACTTCCTCTTGCTCTTTAAGTTACTGTGCCTCTGGATTGGATTTTGAAGAGTCTTTTGGTACAGGACCAGAAGGATGAGAAGACTGAAGAGCAAGAAGGGAAAAAAAGAAAAAAAAAGAAAAGAGAAAAGAGAAGAGAGAGGGGGAGTAAAGGGAAATATTGACAAAAAGAACAGAGAGGGGCACAGAAAGAGGGAGACAGGAGCAATATAGGTGTACAGTAGGGTATTTTGACCCAACCTTAAAAACCTCCAACCTCTGGGGGTGTTGTGTTCTGTGGTTCCCTTGAGGTCAACAGCTCTTTGCTAGCCTGTTTGGGCATGGTGCCCCACCTCCACCAAGTAAAGGGGAAAGACAAAAATGCTATAAGTCAAACCAAAACAAGTAAACAGAAAACTTAACATGGCACAATTGGGGGGAAAACCAAATAATAGGGGTAGAAACACTAGCAAGAATGACGTTTTGATTGTTAAAGAAGGCAACAATGGAAAATTATATTTAAACTAGAAGAATGAAGAAAGAAAAGAAAGAAAAAAAGGAAAAATCTAGAGGGAAAATGTTGAAATTAAGAAAATGCCATGAAGGCTATCTTAACCAGTTCAATTATAATATTTCATATTGTATATAAAACCAGCACATTGTACCCCATGATTGCATTAATGTACACAGCTGTGATTTAATTAAAAAAAAAAAACAGTATATTTATCTTGCTGAATATTGTCTGGGCAATAGGTGATCTTCTGAGGCATGAGATGTTGATCACAATGCTGAGCCAGCTATACGAGATGGAAACTGGAGTTCTTTGATGATTTCTCAAACCCTGTAGGGTGGAGAGCCTAAATCTCTCCTCACCGCAGTTAAAAAGGCACTTTAAACTGCTAGTCTTGGCTAAGCAGAAGCTTTGCCAGGAAAGTGCTTGTCACTGGGATCACTCCTGAAGTGGCTATCCACTTACCCAGTGTGCCAAAACCTGTCTTACTCTATGCCCCCGAGGGCCAAGACTGTAAAGTTGTCTCAGTCCCCACCTTTAGGCTGCCCAGTCACTAGATTACTCACCCAGTGTCTCCCACCCAATCCTTGCTCTGTGACCCTGAGGGCAGAGCTTGCTCAGGCAGTTCTCCCACAATGGCTCCACACCACCCACAGCCAACCACTATTAGCTCTGTCCGGCTCAGCAGCTCAGTCTGGGGCCCTAGACAATGCTCAAAGTCCTCCGCACTCTTGCCCAAGTTCTCTCAAGATAGTTCAACTGAGTGCCATGGCCAAAAAGAAAACCAAAACAGCTCACAGGTAAGGCTTTTCCAGTTTGCAATCTCACTGCTGCTATATTTATAGCTGCTGGCGGGATTCAACTAAATGAACACACGCAACCACTTGCCAGTTCTCCACTGCTTTTGTTCTCCTCATGGGGTCCCAAAGTCTGTCACTGACTCCATGTGTCCCCAAAGGGATGTTTCTGGGCAGATCTGACCAGCCAGAGGTGCCTGGAGTCTTCTTTCCCCAGTCTCACTGTGCCCAGTTTCAAGGAAGCTGTTACTCAGCTGCTATCTTGCTCCTCCCATCTCATGAATGTCTATTTTCAATTATCCTGGGTATATGCCTATTACTGGATTTACTGGATCACATGGTCACTATACATTTAACCTTTTAAAGAATGGTCAGGCTGTTTTTCAAAGTAGCATCACCATTTTCCTTTCCCATCAACAATTCATGAGGGTTCTATTTTCTCCACCAACACTTGGTATAGTCTGTCTTTTTTATTCTAGTAGGTATGAAACTGTAATCTCATTTAATCTTCAAAACTATCATATGAGATAGGCATTTGAGCTCCATTTTCTCACCTTCAGAGAAGGTGAGTAATTTTCCATTAACCCAGATACTAAGTGAAAGAACAGTGGAATGCACTCATGTATCTTAAACTTCATTTTTCTACTATAATACATTGTACTTATTGTAGCCTGTCTGAACACTGTGCTAAGAAAAAGCCAATCCTACTCAACACTGCTCTTTACCTGTCGTATATCATTATCTTGGCCCAAACGTATTATCTCCCACTCCCTCCTCCTTTTTTAAAGGGACATAGTCTACCTCTGTCCACTAAGCTAGAGTGCAGTGGTGAGATCATAATTAACTGCAGCCTCGAATTCCCATGATCAAGTGATCATCTTGCTTCAGACTTTCAAGTCACTAAGACTAGAGATGCATACTACCACATGTGGCTTATTTGGTTATTTTTTTGTAGAGATAATATCTCCACGTATTGCCTAGGCTGGTCTCAAACTCCTGGCCTCAAGCAATCCTCCTGCCTCAGACTCTCAAAGTGCTATGATTATAAGCATGAGCCTCCACACACCCCTGGCTTCATATATACTATTTCTGTGACTCCTTCCGCCATTGTCATGAAGTATTCATGCCCCTGTATCTGAACTTCTCTATTCTACCTTTTTAACTTCTCTTGACTCCATGTCTATTTGCTGCTGCTACTCAAATTTATATCCTTTTCATCAGCATTCTTTTACCTGGTCTCGTTACCGTCATTCTCTCTGGTCTAGTCTCCTTTTTAATAATGAACCCAAAGATATATCCTAAAACACATATTTAATATTGCTACTTCTTTGCCTCTTCCTGTTCCCTGAAGTTACTGTCTTTTGTGGTTCAAAGATAAGAGTTCATATTCCTTTTTTATTTCAGGCTAATTTGATGGTACAAAGAATTAGTCTATAGTGTTTGCATTTGTTAGGTAGAGTCCCACCCTAGGAGGTGTGCCACATACCCTTACTTTGTGCCCATTAAGTGAGAGCACACCCATCACCCTCCCTCCTCCCTTCTCCTCACTTCCTCCTTCCCCCTCCCCAACTGGAATTGAATTGAGTTCTTCTCTTATGCAGATGTGTATTAGATCATCTACTGGCTTCATATTTGTACTGAGTACCTTGGATATTTGCTTTTCCATTCTTGTGATACTTCACAGAAAGGATGTATTTCAACTCCCTTCTGGTTAATACAAAGGATGTCAAGTCTCCATTTCTTTTATGGCTGAATAGTATTCCAGGGTACACATATACCACAGTTTACTAATCCATTTCTTGGTTTTTCCACATTTAGTTTGTTTCCACATTTTGGCAGTGGAAGAAATAGACCAATCAATACGTAGAACCGTACCATCTCCCTAGACTTAAACAGGAAGAAATAGATCTCATGAGCAGACCAATATCAAACACTGAAATTGAAGAAACAATTTTAAAAGGTTCCTACCCCCCCCCCCACAAAGCCCTGGACCAGATGGCTTCACACCCGAGTTCTATCAAACATTCAAAGAAGAGCTTGTACCTATACTGAAGAACCTATTCCAAAAACTTCAGAAGGAAAGGACCTTCTCCAACACATTCTGTGAAGCAAACATCACCCTGGTACCAAAACCGGGAAAGGATCCAATTATAAGGGAGAACTATAGACCAATTTCATTAATGATTATTAATGCAAAAATACTTGATAAAATCTTAGCAAATATATTACACCTGCATATTAAAAATTTATACATCATGATCAAATAGGCTTTATCCTAGGGATGCAGGGTTGTTTTAACATATGCAAATCCATAAATGTAATTCACCATATCAGTAAAAGCAAAAACAAAGACCATGTGATCCTCTCAACAGATGCAGAAAAAGCATTTGATAAAATTCAGCATCCTTTTCTGATTGGAATACTTAAGAATATAGGCATAGTTGGCAAATTTCTTAAAGTGACAGAAGCCACCTATGACAAACCCTCAGCAATATCATACTGAATAGAATAGAACTGAAAACTTTTCTAGTTAGAACTAACCAGACAAGGATGTCCTTTATCACCACTACTATTTAACATAGTTCTGTAAGTTCTAGCCAATTCAATCAGACATGTTAAGGATATAAAGGACATCCAAATAGGAGCAGAGACAATATTAGTTTGATCTTCCTTGAGTACTTATTTGGATGATTCTAAATATATTGTAATAAATCATCTATTCCTCCTGTTAGACTCATGTGTAACCATCAGAGCTTCTCCCCATCACTTACCCACATGTAGAAGACAGGCTTCAGTTTTAGGGTTGGTCATGTGCCTGTTCATGAGGACTTCTGTCTAAATCTGATTCACTTCCTGTTCTCTGAAGTTTCTAAGGCTGATCTGTGTGTTTTCCTATGGATATGGATGGCTGGTTAGGGAAAGGGGATAGGACTAAATTCTACTATTCGACAAGAGCCATGAACTCTATCTTCAGAAAGCATATGCTTTAATTTTCGTTATTTATTTTCTTGTGCTTGTTTTAGGATTAGATTGTTCTTCTTTTTCTAATTCCATACTATGTACGGTTCATGACTTTGTTGATGTGTTCTCCCTCTGTTTTTTGAGTGTAGGCATCTAATGAGATAAATTTCCCTTTTAAGATTGCCTTTGGTGTATCCCACAGGTTTTGATAACTTGTATCTTTATTATTGTTATGTTTGAAGAATGTAACAATTTCCTCTTTTATCTATCTCTTCGTGAACCGAACTATCATTCAGCATGGGGTTGTTTAATTTCCAAGTCTTTGTGTGCAGATGAACATTTTTGTTGGAGTTGAGTGCCACCTTTATTGCCTTGGGATTTGAGAAGATACAAGGTTTAATTTCTCTTCTTTTAAAATTGCTGAGGTTTCATTTTTACCCAGTGATGTGGTCAATTTTGGAGTACATACCAAGGGCTGATGAGAAAAATGTATATTCCTTATCTCTGGGATAGTGTGTTCTTTATGTATATCTATTAATCCCATTTGTTCTAGGGTCACATTTAAGTCCTTTGTATCTTTGTTAAGTTTCTGTTTAGAGGATCTGTCCAGTTCTGTCAGAGGGGTGTTAAAGTCCCTGATATCATGGTGTTATGGGATGTCATGTTGCTCAGACCCATCAAGATCTGTTTCATAAATCTGGGAGCATTTAAGTTAGGTGCATAAATATTTAAAATTGAAATGTCTTCTTGTTGTATTGTTCTCTTGACTACTATAAAGTGTCCATCTTTGACTTTCTTAACTTTAGTTGCTTTAAATCTGCTTGCATCTGAAAATAAGATTGCAACCCCTCCTTTCTTCTCTTTTCCATTTGCTTGAAATATTGTTTTCCATCCCTTAACCCTGAGTCTTTTTTTTTTATTATTTTTTATTTTTTTTTTTTTTTGCTGTTTTTGGCCGGGGCTGGGTTTGAACCCACCACCTCCAGCATATGAGGCTGACGCCCTACTCACTAAGCCATAGGCGCCACCCAATATTGATGACTCTTAAAGATATTATGCTAGGGCAGCGCCTGTGGCTTAACGAGTAGCGCGCTGGCCCCATATGCCAGAGGTGGCGGGTTCAAACCTACCCCCAGCCAAAAACTGCAACAACAACAACAACAAAAAGACATACTAAGTGAAATAAGCCATAATTCCATTTATATGAAGTAACTAGAAGAGTCAAATTCCTAGAAACAGAAAGTAGAATGACAGATGCAGAGTATGGGAGAAAAGACAGAATGGACAGTTATTTAATGTATACAGTTTCAGTTTGAGAAGATTAAAAACTTCTAAGACGGTTATGATAGTTGCACAATAATATAAATGTATTTGATACCATTGAACTATACACTTAAAAAATGGTTAAAATGGTAAATTGGGACCAGGCACAGTGGCTCATGCCTGTAATCCCAAGCACTCTGAAAGGCCAAGGCAGGTAGCTTGCCTGAGCTCATGGGTTCGAGACCAACCTGAGCAAGAGCAAGACCCATTCTCTAAAAAATAGCCAGGTGCTATGGCAGGCGCCTATAGTCCTAGCTACTTGGGAGGCTGAGGCAAAAGAATCACTTGAGCCCAAGAGTTTGAGGTTGCTGTGAGCTATGACGCCAGGACATTCTACCTGGGAGCATCAAAGTGAGACTGTCTCAAAAACAAACAAATAAAACAATCACATGGCTAGAAAATAATGAAACCAGGGCAATTAAAATAGGGAAACAGTATTGAGAGTAGTTAAGTATCAAAAAGGTCAGACCCTAGTCTAAAAGAAAAAAGATACAGGATTGAATAACTTTGAGAGCAACTCCTTACCTGGAGGGGATGGACATCAGTGGCCCTTAGCACCAGTGAGGCGGTGCTGAAGCAGATGCCTGGGGTAATGAAGGGGGAGGTAACAGGTCGAGGGTCAAACAGATTAGGATGATTGCAGACTTTTCGCAGCTGCATCAAAATGTTGATGACACTCATGAAATGCCCTGTGGCTAATGTCTCCTTAGTCCTAGGGAAAGAGGAAAAATAAATAAGACATTCTGACAGCTACCTCCACTACAATCTAGGGTCCCAGGGCCTACCCTCAGTCCTCCCTTACGTGGTCTGTGCCATGAAGTCATCGTAGAGACAGCGCTGGCGCTTGGAGAGCCGGCAGCGGATAACATGCTCATACTTTTTGGGCATCTGCTTCTCAACATCCACCTTAACCCTGCGCAGCAAAAAAGGCCGCAAAACCTAGAAGCAAATAAGCAGGAGGCTGACAGGAGAATGTGAGCAGCGAGTCCCAGCCTAGCCCCTCTAGCTGGGTCTTGGCCTGATGAACACTGCCTTAACCCATCAGCAAACACTCATGGAGCCATGCATATCATGCCAGATACCAATCATACAGTTGAGTCAACTGAAATCATTCTTTTCAAGGAATTTGCTATTGTTATCTGCTTAAGGAGACAGACACAAAGATAATTTTAACACAGCATATGAAGTGATACAAGGAAGCACTAACAGCAAGCCAACTATGCAGAAGAGATGACTTAACTACATTGAGAGGTTAATAAATTTATAAGACTATGAAAATAAATCGAGAGAAGCTGAGAACAAAAATTGCGAGCTTGATAGGAGAGAAAACAAAAGGCAAACCTGTAATCTCAGGAGATAAAATCTGATAGGATATAGTTATCAATGTCTATAGTGACATGGAAAAAGAGAAGGAACAGAGATAAACAAAGGAAGAGTAGTAGTTAAGGAAGATTCCCTGGCTCCCAGCTTTGTTTACCAAATGATAGTGTGACTGATCAAGATGAAGTAGCAATAACAGACAAGGCCAGGGATGTTTGGTTTAGAACATAGTGAGCTCAAGAGAAAAACTTTAAGGCTATCAAATTAAGGCTATCAAACCAGAAACTTAAGAGTTCTAGTGATCTAGAAAGTCAAGGTATTAAAAATATATATTAGAGAGTCATTATATCACAGGAAACAGTCAAAGCCTTAGAAATGAGTATGCCTATGAGATATGGAGATTGAGAAGACAAAAAACTAAAGATTGGAATGCTGAAAGATGTTACTTAAAAGCTAGGCAAAGGAGGAGCAGCCAAAGACGACCAAAGGGTTGGGGAAGAGATTGACACACACCAAAAACTTGAAGAAGCCCAGGTAAAGATAAATCCAAGCAGGGACTGATCAGCAGTATCATTCTACTCAAAGAAAATAAGGACAAAGACATCATCATTAAAGAAAACGAACAGAATAATGACTAAGATGAGGTCACTGGCAAGGGACTAGGCACTAGAACACTGTAATTTGACAACTGGGTGCGTTCAGCCTAGCTCTGACTACCCTCTCACCACAGGTTTTCTGGTTTCCCTTAGTTCCTTGATATTCCCAATACCTTGACAAACTGTTGCAGGCCCTACCTTGTGGAGGCGTTTGACTAGACCTTCATTATACTCTTGGCTGCCCTCAATCATGCCAGTGAGGGGGTTAGAGAACCATTCCTTGAACTCGCGATGAGACTGGAAGACATGGGGCATCAAAAAGTGCATCAAGGACCACAGCTCCATGAGGCTATTCTGCAAAGGAGTTCCTGTTAGGAGCAGGCGCCTCTGGCTGCAAAGAGACAGAAGAAATCAAAGGGAGGATGATAAGCAAGGACACAACCTTGCAAGCATTCCTCAACCCAGGCAACCCGTTCTTCAGGCCAAGTTAACCTTCTCGCAAATCCCCATCTCCATCTCTACCTGTTGAAGTTCAACAGTGACTGCCAGCGCTGTGACTTGAAGTTCTTGATGTTCTGAGCCTCGTCCAAAATGAGATAACGCCAGTTCTTACGGCGAAAGGCTTGGTGGTCCTGCAGCACCAGCTTGTAAGATGTGATACACACATGGAAGGCATTGGGCTTGGTCCAGCCCTGAGGGATCAAAGAGAAAAAATAAGCAGACAGAAGAAAAAAAAAAAAGAGAGAGAACAAAAGGAAGACATGCTACAGTCATCAAAGGACACAAATCAGGTTGGAAGAAAAGACGAAATCCTATTAGAAGAATGGAGTAACAGAATGAGGAGAGAAAGAAACTCAACCTGAGGAAAAGGGCCTAATAATAAGGGAGGCATCAATGGGAAGTGGTGACCACATAGAAGACCAAACCTGCCGCTTAAGCTTCCTCTCTTTCTGAGCTCCATAGTATGTGAGGATTTTAAAGCTGGGGCACCAACGCTTCAGCTCCATCTCCCAGTTCAACATCACGCTGGTGGGAACAATGATTAAATGGGGACCCCAGTTTCCTGTTCAGCAGAATAATAACAGATGGTAAGGAAATGCAAATTTCATAGTTCTGATTCCTCAGGTTTAAAACTTGATCACCATTTGCCCTTCTAACAGCACTTCCTAAGAATCTTACCCCCTATGCTGTCCTCTCTATACAATTACTGACCAGAGTCAATGAAGCCACTAAGACGCACAAGACAGCAAGTATTTCACCTTCCTGCAGCTCGAGTTACCACTGGGTAAGATGCCCAGGGAGCTAGCCAAGAAGGCCCAAGAGGATGAGCCCTACATAGTTACCTTTCTCACAAGCCAAGTGGGCAAGCAGGGAGATGGTCTGGATTGTCTTCCCAAGCCCCATCTCGTCAGCAAGAATGCCATTAAGCTTCTTCTCATACATGGTAACCAGCCAGTCCAGCCCAATGTGTTGGTATTCCCGGAGCTGCCCTCGCAGAAGTAGAGGGATGGGTGTCTTCACCTAACAGGGAGGAAAAAGAGGATGATTGTACAATTTAAGTATCTGTCACTAGGAAAGAGGAAAGTCAAGATATAAGAAAGCAGAGGTTAGAACCTGGGGAATACCTGGGTAGTGGCCAAAGTGTAACCCTTGGGCTGGAGACTTTCTGCTGCTGCAGCGATGTCAGTTATTTCTTTCTTAGGGCCCAGAGTGGTGGTAGGCCCTGGTGTGGGCGGCCCGCTGCCTGCATCTGCCTCACTCTGCTCTTCATCACGGGCAAGCAAGTACTCCACTCCAAAATCATCCTCTTCCTCTTCATCCTCATCCACTTGGCTCTGTGACTGGGCATCCTCAGAATCATCAGACTCAGATTCATCTGATTCTGAACTCCCACTTGTTTCTTGCTCCTCAGAATGCTGATCTTCATTCTCACTCTGGTCCTCAACAGAGTCTAAAGCAGAAGACCAAGTGTTAGTGCTCACCACACCTGTTCCTTCAATGCCTACCCTCCCCAGCTCCAGCCTCATAACCATACATTCACCTGACTGACTGCTACTATCCTCTTGAGGAACCTCTTCAGCTTCTGCATCCCCCTCTGGTTCACAATCAGAGCTATTAGCATCAACCTCCTCATCTTCATCTTCTTCACTGCTCCCAGAGCCTAGGGCAGAGGCATCAGATGCATAGGCTCCTGGATACTGCTGCAGTAGCTCTTCCATAGATAATTCACCTACAGAAGAAAAGGAGGACAAGCTTATGGCGTTTTGCTTTTGTTTTTTGAGATAAGAGTTTCACTTTGTCATCTTCAGTAGAATGCCCTGGTGTCATAGCTCACAACAACCTCAAACTCTTGAGTTCAAGTGATTCTCTTGCCTCAGCATCCAAAGTAGCTGGGACTACAGGCACCTGCCACAACGCCCAGCTCTTTTTAGAAACAGGGTCTCGCTCTTGCTCAAGCTGGTCTCAAACCCATGAGCTCAAGCAAATCACCCACCTCAGCCTCTCAGAGTGCTAGGATTCCAGGCAAGAGCCACCATGCCCAGCCAAAGGATACGTTTTTGGTTGCTCTGAGGGGAGAGGAAGGAGGAGGAAAGATTTGAGTGGTAAACTAAACTGACACTAGGACTCACTGCTAGGCTAAAGTCTGAGACAAGGCAATGTTTACTTTTAGCACTAGCTACCAAAGCCAAGCCCCACAACATTAGCTAAAATATGGCATGTGAAGTGCCATCTTCTACTGGGAAGGACATCATCAACCTGCTAAACCTCTCAAGGTTCAGGTCAAATATTGCCAATATCCTCTTACAGCTCCTCCTTCCTCTAAGATCCTACTTAACTTTGTTCAAACTTCCATCATAAATGCTCATCACTTTCTACTCAGGATTATTCACAAGAATATGTTTTTATCATCAGACCTACAGTTCCTCCAGGACAGATAAAAAGTATCTTATTCATTTATTTATCCCTGGTACTCTGCACAAGAGAAACACCAAGGGGGGGTCCTCAGTAACATGTCACAAATGTCACCTTCTCGAGCCAACTCGCTCAGCTCCATGGCATGATCCACCTCCCCTTCTAACTGTTCCTCAGCTGCTATGGTGTCCTCTTCATCCTCAGCTAGAAAAGGAGGAGGATAAATAGAAATAGAGAGACAAGACACAGTCAAAATGGAAGAGCTGAGAAAGCCTGAAAGGTTAGAGAATTAATTAATTCAAGATAATTCATTCAAGGGTAAAGAGCAACAGGACAAAAAGAACAGGCCTGACCTTCATCCTCATTGGCAGTAAACTCTTCATCATCTTCATCAGGATGCCAAGGCTGTTTGTTTCGCTGTGTGACAGAAGAAGATGGGGGCTTTACCTATATGGCAAAGGGTAAAAAGGAGGAAGGAAGGCCTAAGGTCAGAATGATAAAAGATAGGCGCAAAGTTAAGAAGTCACAGAATCATCTCTGTCCCACTGAGTGAAAAGAGTTCGCCGCTGGTAGAGTCCCAGGGCAAAGATGCCATCAAGGGTCTTCTCTCAGCCCTAGCTACCAAATCCCGGCCCTACTGCCTCTGGTAGTGCAGGGTAAGAAATAAAAGCGCCCAAAACCATCCCCATGCACTCAGACATATGGACAAATAGTGCACTTAAGTCTAAGAGAGGCTACAAGGTTACCATCCCTGCTCCCCAACTTTAAGCCAGTAAGGGAATCTTAGGGCCTTTTCACCAAAATGGAAAGTAAAGGACAGATCACACAGCAATTTGAAGAATAAAGTATAGATTAGCCAGGCGTTGTGGCAGGCGCCTGTAGTCCCAGCTACTCAGGCGGCTGAGGCAAGAGAACCGCCTAAGCCCAGGAACTGGACACCTAAGCCCAGGAACTGGAGGTTGCTGTGAGCTGTGTGACGCCATAGCCCTCTACCGAGGGCGATAAAATGAGACTCTGTCTCTACAAAAAAATAAAAAAGAATAAAGTATAGGGCAGTGCCTGTGGCTCAGTCAGTAAGGCGCTGGCACCATATACTGAGGGTTCAAACCCAGCCCGGGCCGAACTGCAACAAAAATATAGCCGGGCGCTGTGGCGGGCACCTGTAGGTCCCAGCTACTCGGGAGGCTGAGGAAAGAGAATTGCCTAAGCCCAGAGTTGGAGGCTGCTGTGGGCTGTGTGACGCCACGGCACTTTACTGAGGGCGAAAAAGTGAGACTCTGTCTCTACAAAAATAAATAAATAAAATAAAGAATAAAGTATAATACATTCTTGTACCACAGCACCAGACACTGCCAATTACAGAATTCAGCTTGCCCCAAACCCAGATTCTTCCCTAAATATCCCCAAATGAACGCCCAATTGTCATTAACTTGGGAGAACTCCCCCAAAAGCACAACTAACTTCATAGCCCAGAACTCAGACTGGGAACCTCTTTATCTGCTCCCACTCTGAACCCTCCCTCCACCCCTTCTGCCTATACCTCCAACACATGAGAGGACTCTTCTTCAGCACCTTCTTCAGGGCCATCTCTGGTATCACTATCATGAGATGAGGGTGTTCGAGAGGGGCTGGAAGACCCTCCCAGCAGCTGAGGGGGAAGGGAACGAAGCAGTTCTTCCAGTGGCAGTTCTCCCTCACGTCGAAGTAGCTCAATCTCAAGCCTCTGGGTCTCTGCATCATTGCCTTCTTGTTGTTCTTCAACCTCAATTGTCTCCTCATCATCCTCTTCCTCCTCCTCTTGGGGTTGGAAGTCCCCATCTATAGCAGGAGAACAAGGTCACAAAGTCCACGGGCCCTGCAAGCCACAGGGTGGGTTTTTCAGCTCTGGAAAGGGTACATGGGGAAGAGTAACAGGGCCAAAGAGAACACACACCTTCATCATCTAGCCGGGAAGCAGGAGGTGGAGGACTGGAGGCAGCTGAGGAAGAGCCAAGGCAAGGGGAAGAGCCTGCTTTGCTAGAGGCTAACGGCTGATTGAGGCTTTGAGACAGAAGGTCTGAATACTTTTCAGTTTGCCCCACAATGAAGTCCAAATGCAGGTCTAGGGCTTTTTTGCGCTTTTCCTCAAGCCGGGACTGTTGCTTGAATTGCACCACCTGCCACAGTCATGAAAGGGACTGATCAAGACAACCATTTATTTATATACTCTTTTACCCAACATTTAGAGAAGCCTCCTTTATGCCATACCCTGGGTTGGCTTTTGAGGACGGAAGAGCTAAATAACCTTAAGGGGTTCATAATTTAATGGGATGGTTGTGAAGAAAACACAAAGGGAAGAAAAAGGAGAAAAGTGCCAGCCTTGTTAGCCTCAGGTGGCTAGAGAAAATCTGCAATCTCGAGCTGGATCTTTTGTTTTTTTAAGAGATGGTGTCTCAATACATTACCAAAGCCTCAAAGTCTTGGGCTCTAAGCAATCCTCCTACCTCAACCTCCCAAGTAGCTAGGACTATAGGTATATGCCATAGCATCCATCTAGAGCTAGATCTTAAAAGACAAGTAGGTGGGGGGAAAAAGGACAAACAGCGTGACAATAGTCATTTCCTTAAGCGCAAAGGACGAGAAAGGCATTCCCAGCACCACAAAAAGCAAGTATAAGTGGCCAGGGATACATAAAAGGTTTTTTGTTTTTTTTTTTGAGACAGAGCTTCAAGCTGTCACCCTGGGTAGAATGCCGTGGCATCACAGCTCACAGCAACCTCCAATTCCTGGGCTCAAGCGAGTCTCCTGCCTCTGCCTCCCAAGCAGCTGGGACTACAGATGCCTGCCACAACGACTGGCCATTTTTTGGTTGCAGCCATCATTGTTGATTGGCAGGCCTGGGCTGGATTCAAACCCGCCAGCTCAGGTGTACGTGGCTGGTGCCTTAGCCCGTTAAGCCACAGGCACCGAGCCTAAAAGGTATTTTGTTTTGTTTTGTTTTGAGACAGAGCCTCAAGCTGTCACCCTAGATAGAGTACCGTGGCATCACAGCTCACAGCAACCTCTAATTCCTGGGCTTAAGCGAGTCTCCTGCCTCCGCCTCCCAAGTAGCTGGGACTACAGGCGTCCGTCACAACACCCGGCCATTTTTTGATTGCAGCTGTCATTGTTGTTTGGCAGGTCAGGGCTGGATTTGAACCCACCAGCTCATGTGTATGTGGCTGGCACCGAGCCCTAAAAGGTATTTTGAATGCAAGAGAAAAGACTGAAAATAATGACAGAACCCAGGTAACACTTGAGAAATAATTGCAACTTAAAATACAGACATAGGGAACCTTGATGGCATTTAAGCAGGTAAACGGCACAAACACATTTTAGAAAATACATACTAAATGCCCTGCATAGGACAGATGGCCTAGTGGAGTCAAAGAGTACTGTTAACAATGCCAAAAGCAGGACCCAATTTTGTCCCTATGCTCTTTTCTTCCTCACAGTACTTAAAATGTTTTTTTTTTTTTTTGTAGAGACAGAGTCTCACTTTATCGCCCTGGGTAGAGTGCCGTGGCGTCACACTGCTCACAGCAACCTCCAGCTCTTGGGCTTAAGCAATTCTCTTGCCTCAGCCTCCCTAGTAGCTGGGACTAC
>CAUYON010111019.1:0-14071 GCA_963573935.1 Arctocebus calabarensis | reverse complement strand
AAAGGATTCAATTCGGTTAGTTAAAAGGTGTACCAGGCTCGGCACCTGTGGCTCAGCGGGCTAAGGCACCAGCTGAGTACACTTGAGCTGGCGGGTTCGCCAACCAACAATGATGGCTGCAACCAAAAAATGGCCGGGTGTTGTGGCGGGCACCTGTGGTCCCAGCTACTTGGGAGGCGGAGGCAAGAGACTCGCTTGAACCCAGGAATTGGAGGTTGCTGTGAGCTGTGATGCCATGGCACTCTATCCAGGGTGACAGCTTGAGGCTCTGTCTCAAAAAAAATAAATAAATAAAATAAAAAAAATAAAAGGTGTACCAAACCTGATAGAAAAGAATTCCAGAAGATTGCCATGGCAACAGCAATAGGATTTGCTATAATGGGATTCATTGGCTTCTTTGTGAAGTTGATCCATATTCCTATTAATAGGAATATTAATTGTTTATTGTTTGTTCATATTCATTGTTGGTGGCTGAGTTCATTTTGGAAGAATGTTTTTCATCTTAGGGACTGGTGAACAGTGAGAGTTTGAGAAGCTCATGGAGTAAAAATTTGCCTATGTATTTTGTCATGTTTTTCTTCCAAGATGTTTTCTATTTCTGAATTAAAATAATTTCAAAGTTGTTTGTTTTTTTTTTTTGAGACAGACCCTCAAGCTGTCACCCTGGATAGAGTGCCGTAGCATCACAGCTCACAGCAACCTCCAATTCCTGGGCTCAAGCGACTCTCCTGCCTCTGCCTCCCAGGTAACTGGGACCACAGGCACCCACCACAACACCTGGCTATTTTTTTTGGTTGCAGCCATCATTGTTGTTTGGCAGGCCCGGGCTGGATTCGAACCCACCAGCTCAGGTGCAGGTGGCTGGCGCCTTAGCCCATTGAGCCATAGGTGCCAAGCCAATTTCAAAGTATTTTTAAATAAACATCTTTTTTTCATCATAAACAAATAATAAATAAAAAAAGGTTATTCAGAAGAAAATATCCATACTGGAGCATAGAAAGACAAAATGATGAAAAACATATAAATAGCAAAGAGATAGAGTATAATTGGAGTACAGAAAATACCACCAGCCACATACACCAGAGCTGGCAGGTTCAAATCCAGCCCAGGTCTGCCAAACAACAATGACAACTACAACCAAAAAGAAAAAAAAAAAAAAAAAATAGGCAGGCATTGTGGCTGGCGCCTGTAGTCCCAGCTACTTGAGAGGCCAAGGCCAGAGAATTGCTTAAGTCCAGGAGCTGGAGGTTACTGTGAGCTGTGAAGCCATGGCACTCTACCCCAGGGCAACAGGTTGGGGCTCTGTCTCAAAAAAAAAAAAAAAAGATACCAAGAGTGAGAGAAGGAAGGAGATAGACAATGGGCAAAATGAGTATTTAGACAATAGCTAAAAGATTTCCCAAATTAACCAGGGGCATCAAACAATGTCATCAAGAAGCACTACAGAGGTGGCACCCATAGGTCAGTGCGTAGGGTGCTGGCCACATACACCAAGACTGGCGGGTTCTAACTCAGCCCAGGCCAGCTTAAACAACGATGACAACTACAACCAAAAAAAAGCCAGACATTGTGGTGGGCGCCTGTAGTCCCAAGTACTTGAGAGGCTGAGGAAGGAGAATCACTTATGTCCAAGAGTTTGAGGTTGCCATGAGCTGTGGTGCCACAGCACTCTAGCCAGGGCAACAGCTTGAGACTCTGTCTCAAAAAAAAAGCAGCACTACAGGCCAGACCCAGTGGCTCACTCCTATAATCTCAGCAGTGTGCAAGCCTAGGGTGGGTGGCTCTCTCCAGTTCAGTAGTTCCAGACCAGCTTGAGCAACAGCGAGATGCCCTCTCTACTGAAAACAGAAAAACTAGCTGGGCACTGTGGGTGCCTGTAGTCCCAGCTACTCAGGAGGCTGAGGCAGGAGGACTGCCTGAACCTAGGAGTTTAAGGATGCTGTGAACCAGGCTGATACCACAGCACTTTAGCCTGGGCGACAGAGTGAGACTGTCTCTAAAAATAAAAATAAATAAATAAAACTTGTCTGGGCGTGATGGCTCATGCCTGTAATCCTACCACTCTGGGAAGCCGAAGCAAGTGAATTGCCTGGGCTCATGAGTTTAAGACCAGCCTGAGCCAGAGTGAAACCTCATCTCTTAAAAAAATTGCCAGGCATTATGGTAGGTGTGTGTAGTCCCAGTTACTTGGGAGGCTGAGGCAAGAGAATCACTTAAGCCCAGGAGTTTGAGCTGGCTATGAACTGTGATGCCACGGTACTCTACCAAGGGTGACAAAGGAAGACTTTGTCTCAAAAAATAATAATAAAATAAAATAAAACCTAAGACTCTAAAGAAAGACAACACAATTCTTATCCTTAACAACATAGGATCCACAACATTCAGCTCAAGTTAAAAGATTAAAAAAGCAAAAGGCAGGAAAATGAGGGGCAGGAGCAGTTAAAAGAAACAAACTCAGGGGCGGCACCTGTGGCTCAGCGAGTAGGACGCCAGCCCCATATACTGAAGGTGGCGGGTTCAAATCTGGCCCCGGGCCAAACTGCAACAAAAAATAGTTGGATATTGTGGCGTACACCTGGAGTCCCAGCTACTCGGAGGCTGAGGAAAGAGAATTGCCTAAGCCCAAGAGCTGGAGGTTGCTGTGAGCTGTGATTCCAGAGCACCCTACCGAGGGTAACAAAGGAAGACTCTGTTTCTTAAAAAAAAAAAAAAAAATAGGGTGGTGCCTGTGGCTCTTCGAGTAGGGCACTGGCCCCATATACCGAATCAAACCCTGCCTCAGCTGAACTGCAAAACAGAAAAATAGCCGGGCGTTCTGGCAGGGGCCTGTAGTCCCAGCTACTCGGGAAACTGAGGCAAGAGAATTGCCTAAGTCCAGGAATTGGAGGTTGAGCTGTGTGATGCCACGGCACTCCACCAAGAGTGATAAAATGAGACTGTCTATACAAAAAAAAAAAAAAAAAGAAAAAGAAAAAAATTTTAGAGCTGGAAAATACAAATTTAAAATAAATTCATTAGATGAGCCTGAGTATATAAAAATATAAGAAAGAGTACTGAATTTGGGCTCGGTGCCTGTGGCGCAACGGGCTAAGGCGCCAGCCACGTACACCTGAGCTGGCGGGTTAGAATCCAGCCCCCGGGCCCGCCAAACAACAATGACGGCTGCAACCAAAAAAAAAAAAAATGGCCGGGCGTTGTGGCGGGCGCCTGTAGTCCCAGCGACTTGGGAGGCAGAGGCAAGAGACTCGCTTGAGCCCAGGAATTGGAGGTTGCTGTGAGCTGTGATGCCACAGCACTCTACCCAGGGCGACAGCTTGAGGCTCTGTCTCAAAAAAAAGAAAGAGTACTGAATTTGAAGATAAGACAATAGAAATCGTCCAAAATGAAATGTAGACAGAAAAATGATTGAGGAATAAAAACAGAGCTAATCTATGGGACAATTGAGTTCCAGAAGGAAAAGAGGGAAAGATTATACAGAAAAAGAAATTTAAAGCATTGATGATCTAAAATGTATTAAATATAATAAAAACAATCATCCCACAGATCTAAGAAGTTTAAGGAAACCTAAGCAGGATGAACATAGAAAAAAATTTTAAAGATACAGAAAAATGGCACCGTACACAATTTAAAAAGGTAAATGATTTCTAATCAGATCCACATCTTTAAATTGCTGAATGTAAAGAGACTGATAACGTAGAATTATATGTCCAAAGAAAATATCCTTTTAAAAATAGACACACTGGCTCGGCGCCTGTGGCTCAACAGGCTAAGACGCCAGCCATGTACACCCGAGCTGGCAGGTTCAAATCCAGCCCAGGCCCACCAGACAACAATGACAGCTGCAACCAAAACATGGCCGGGCGTTGTGGCGGGTGCCTGTAGTCCCAGTCCCAGCTACTTGGGAGGCTGAGGCAGGAGACTCGCTTGAGCCCAGGAATTAGAGGTTGCTGTGAGCTCTGATGCCATAGCACTCTGTCCAGGGTGACAGCTTGAGGCTCTGTCTCAAAAACAAAACAAAACAAACAAACAAAAAAATAAAAAAATAAAGACACACTGAAAGCATTTTTAGATAAGCAAGATCTGAAGGAATTTGTGACTGGCAGATCTGCATTACAAGAAGTATTAAAAATTGGGCTCAGCGGGCTAAGGTGCCAGCCACGTACACCTGAGCTGGCGGGCTCGAATCCAGCCCCCGGGGCCCACCAAACAACAATGACGTTTGCAACCAAAAAATGGCCGGGCGTTGTGGCGAGCGCCTGTAGTCCCAGCTACTTGGGAGGCAGAGGCAGGAGACTCGCTTGAGCCCAGGAATTGGAGGTTGCTATGAGCTGTGATGCCATGGCACTCTATCCAGGGGGACAGCTTGAGGCTCTGTCTCAAAAAAAAAAAAGAGTTGGAGGTGGCTGTGAGCTGTGACAGCACAGCACTCTACCAAGGGCAACATAGTGAGACTCTGTCTCAAAAAAAAAAACACGAAAACTTGCTGGATGTGGTGGCTCACGCCTATAATTCTCACACTTTAGGAGACTAAGGTGGGAGGATAGCTTGAAGCCAGGATTTTAAGACCAGCCTAGAAAACATAGTAAGACAAAAAAGACTAAAAATTAGCACAGCAGGCTCAGCACCTGTTGCACAGTGGTTACGGCGCAGTCACATGCACCAAGGGCAGCAGACCAGGCCAGCTAAACAACAATAAGAACTGCAACAAAAAAGTAGCCAGGGGTTGCAGCAGGCGCCTGTAGTCCCAGCTACTTGGGAGGCTGAAGCAAGAGAATCACTTAAACCCAAGAGTTGGAGGTTGCTGAGAGCTGTGATGCCACAGCATTCTACCGAGGGCAACATAGTGAGATTCTGCCTCAAAAAAAAAAAAAAAAAAAAAAAAATTAGCCCAGGCTTGGTGCCTCTAGCTCAGCAGCTAGGGCACCAGCCACATATGCTGGCGGTGGCAGGTTCGAATCCTGCCCGGGCCTGCCAAACAACACTGACAACTACAACCAAAAAATAGCTGGGTGTTATGGCGGGTGCCTATAGTCCCAGCTACTTGGGAGGCTGAAGCAAGAGAGTTGCTTAAGCCGGAGAGTTTGAGGTTGCTGTGAGTTATGACACCATAGTACTCTACCCAGGGCAACACAGTGAGATTGTCGCCAAAAAAAAAAAAAAAAAATCCAAACCTAATCAATACTTTCTTTGTTTTTTTTTCTAGGTTTTTTTTTGTTTTTTTTTGTAAACAGAGCCTCAATCTGTCACCCTGGATAGAGTGCCATGGCATCACAGCTCACAACAACCTCCAATTCCTGGGCTCAAGCGAGTCTCTTGCCTCCGCCTCCCAAGTAGCTGGGACTACTGGTGCCCGCCACAACGCCTGGCCATTTTTGGGTTGCAGCTGTCATTGTTGTTGGGTGGGCCTGGGCTGGATTCGAACCCGCCAGCTCAGGTGTATGTGGCTGGCGCTTTAGCCCATTGAGCCACAGGCGCCGAGCCTTTTCTAGTTTTTATTAAGCAGATTTACACAACTGGCTATTCATCATCTGTAGTTAAAACATTGTAAGTTTGTATTTACTGCTAATAAACAATACTTTTTCCTGCTTAAAACCCTTCAATGGAAACCTACTGTTCTTATTAAGTCCATCAGTGTTAACAGGTTTTTCTTCTCTCCTCATTCCCAAAGGGTCAGGCACGCTGGCCTTCAGGCTCCCCAGAAGTATAAAACCCCTATCTTTGGGGAGCCACTTGCTTCTGCCTGCACCACCTTCTTCATAATCTTGGCTATAGTAATTCCATTTATCTTTAATTTTCACTTTTTTTTTTTTTTTTTGAGACAGAGCCTCAAGCTGTCACCTTGGGTAGAGTGCTGTGGCATCACAGCTCACAGCAACCTCCAATTTCCTGGACTCAAGCGAGTCTCTTGCCTCCGCCTCCCAAGTAGCTGGGACTACAGGCATCCGCCACAACGCCCAGCCATTTTTTGGTTGCAGCTGTCATTGTTGTTTGGCGGGCCCAGGCTGGATTCGAACCTGCCAGCTCAGGAGTACGTGGCTGGTGCCTTAGCCCGTTGAGCCATAGGCGCCGAGCCTAATTTTCACTTTAAAAGTGACTTCCCATGGGAAACTGTCCCAGATTAGTCGCTCTGCGGGGTCTTCTTATACTTTATATGCTATTTCTTCTTCTCACGCAACCCACTGCCATGAAGTTTCTTTTCAATTCCTGTCTCTTCTGCTAAACTGTTAGCAAGGGCCACACATCTCTTCAGTGCTCGGCGGCAAGGAGAGTACCTGGCCAAAGAGCAGGTTCCTGCTTCATAGATGCTTGTGGAATGAATGAACGCACACTTATTATGCACCCGCTTCAGCCTACTACATGCTGGGCATCTATGCTGGGTACCGGTGGGGGTGGGCAGAGTGGGAGAAGTAAGACAGGGAAGGAAGAGAGGAGTTGCCTTCACAGGGATCAGATTTGCCAACAAACTAGTATCATAGAGCACAAGGGTTTGGGAGGGATGTGGGTACCAAGTACCTTGGGAAGAGGGAGGAGCAAGTGCCAACTCTCAGAAAACATGAAAATAAGCCTTTCCACTTACCGCAGGCCAGTCTCTGAACTAAAACCTATATAGCATTATCTCGCTCGTTCAATCCCCGTGACCACCACGGGTGGTTTGTATTCTTTCAGAGGTGGTAAAGGAACGAGCCCAAGGCCATCGCCAGTATTGGAATCCAGCTTATCCAGGTCTTCTGGCGCCAAAGCAGAAAGCTGTACATATACACCTACCTGCTGACACGTGAGTCTCTGTGGGTATGGGTCCAGCCTGTTCACCATTTCCGGTTAACAATTTCAAAGGGGTCCAGAATGGCCAATTTAAACATGTTTTTCCCACTTTTTTTTAAAAAACAGACAATACATTTTCATGGCTCAAAACATTAAAAAAATAAGCAAGTTCAGTTAAACATTTCCCATCTATTATTGGTTCATACCCAGTTGCCAAAGGTAATCCCTGTGATAAGTAACTGATGCATTATTCCAGAATTTCTTTATGAATATACAAGTAAAAATATATATTCTTATTTTGCCCCATTTTCTCTCAACAAAAGGTAGCATAGCATAATGTTTTGTGCTTTTTTTTTTAACTTTGCAATATATCTTGAACCTCGTCCTTCATCAGCACATCATACTTTCTTAGTGACATAGTACTCCATTTAAAGGATATATGACAATTTATTTAGCCAGGTTCTTATTGAGGAACATTTGGATAGTTTCCAATTTTTTGCTATTACAAACAATGCTGTAATGAATAACCTTGTACCTAGGTCAATTACCACGTATGCAAATATATCCACAGGATAAATTCCTAGGAGTGATATTGCTGGATTAAAGGGTGTCAGCATTTATAATTTTGACAGATATTTCCAAATTGCCCTCCGTAGGGATTAAGTCAATTTACATTACTACCAACAGTGAATGAGAGCACCTGTTTTCCCACAGCCTCTCAACATACAGTGTTAACAAATTTCTGGTTATTTGCCAATCTGATGAGTGAGAAATGGCACCACAGCATTTTTCTCACTAGAAGTGAGTTGAGGGGGTGGGACAGAGGCCATTTCAGGCCATTTCATTTCCTGTCCCACCCTGAGACAAGGCAAAAAAATTAAAAAATTTTTTTTAAAAAAGAAGTGAGGTTGAGCATTTTTTCCCCTTATGTTTTCATATTCTTTTCTCTCTGAACCGTCTGTTCATATCCTTTGTCCGTTCTTCTCTTATTAGTATGGCCTTTTTCTCTGGTTTGGTAGGAGCTTTTTCTATATAAGGGAGATTAGCTTTTGCCTGTGATGTAGGCTGTAGTTATTTCCCCATAATATTGTTTTACCAGTTCTGACTAATGTAACAAAACATGTATTGGGTATGATATAAAAATATTCAAAAATAAAAAGCAGTGCTTGCTTCAGCAGCACATATACTAAAATTGGAACAATACAGAGAAGATTAGCATGGCCCCTGCCCAAGGATGACACGCAAATTTGTGAAGCGTTCCATATTTAAACATATATATATAAAATAAATAAAAAGCAATATATCATTAGTTGAACATGGTTATATAGCTGGATCACTTAAAAAAACCAACTCATTCACCCTAATGGTATAGGGATAAAAAAAAAAAATAAAACTAAAAACAAAAATTGATACAAATTAATAAAATTGAGTACATCCAGATAAAGGAAATGAAAAATAGTACTGAGTCCAATAAGAATATATAAGATAGGGTATTTGGCTGGCTCGGCGCCGGCCATATACACCAGATGTGGTGGGTTCGAATCCAGTCCAGGCCTACCAAACAAAAATGATAGCTGCAACCAAAAAATAGCTGAGCATTGTGGTGGTTTCCTGTAGTCTCAGCTACTTGGGAGGCTGAGGCAGGAGAATAGCTTGAGCCCAGGAGTTGAAGGTTGCTGTGAGCTGTGATGCCACAGAACTCTACCCAGGGCAACAGCTTGAGGTTCTGTCTCAAAAAAAAAAGAAAAGAAAAGATAGGAGCTCACCTAATGTGCATGATGCAATGGTACATTTCAATACTATTAAGAAATGAGTATAATTGTGATGGATGTGTTCTTAGTTCAGTGTAAGCATTTCACATTGTATATCAAAGCAGTACACTGAACCCCATAAATGCGTCAATGTACAAAGTTATGACTTAATACAAAATAAAAAGAAAAGAATATATAAGATAGGCTTATGTGGTAGCTCTTGCCTGCAAAAGCAGCACTTGGGAGGCCAAGGTGGGTGGATTGCCTGAGCTCACAAGTTTGAGGCCAGCCTCAGCAAGAGCGAGACCCCTGTCTCTAAAAAATAGCTGGGTGTTGTGGTGGGAACCTGTAGTCCCAGCTACTTGGGAGACTGAGACAAGAGAATCATGTAAGCCAAAGAATTTGAGATTGCTGTGAGCTGTGATGCCTCTGAGGGCAATAAAGCGAGACTCTATCTCAAAATCTCAAAAAAGAAAAAAAAAGAAAGAAAGAAAAAGAATATATAAGATAATCTACTTTCTGTAACATCATTTCTTTGGGTTGTTTTGTTTAGTTTAGAGACAAGGTCTCACTGTGTTGTCCAGCCTAGACTGCACTGGCATCATTATAGCTCATAGCAACCTCAAATTCTTGGGCTCAGATAATCCTCCAGTCTCAGCATCCCTAGTAACTAGAACTACAGATACGCCACCACTGTCAGCCAATTTAAACAAATTTTTAAATGGGTCTCACTCTGTTGCTTCATCTGATGTCTTAATCCTGAGTACAAGCAATCTTTTTACTTTGCCTTTCCAAAATGCTGGGATTACAAGCATGAGCCACCATGCCCTGCAAAACCATTTCTATGGATTAGCATATCTTTTCTCCCTTCTTGTTCTTCACTCTTATCTTCCTTTTGATTCTATACCAAAAGGACATTTCAACACCTAAGGCTAGAGACAGGGTAACTTAAAGAGGAGGAAAAAGTAAAAGGAAATAGTAGGTTGACTTGGCACCAGTAGCTCAGCAGTTAGGGCTCTGGTCACATTCACCAGGGCTGGTGGGTTCAAACCCGGACCTGGCCTGCTAAACCACAATAACAACTACAAAAAAAAAAAAAAAAATAGCCAGTCATTGTGGTGGGTGCCTGTAGTCCCAGCTACTTGGGAGGCTGAGGCAAGAGAATCACTTAAGGCCAAGAGTTTGAGGTTGCTGTGAGCTGTGATGCCGTGGCACTCTAACAAAGGGAGAAATAGTGATATTCTATCTCAAAAAAAAAAAAAAAAAAAAGAAAGATAAGAAAAGAAAAATAAATAGTAGGTTAACGAGGCAAACAAAAAGAAAACACTCATGAGGAAGAACCAATAGAAAAATCCTGGTGAAATGAAAAACCAGAATAGAGCAACTCCCCCAAAGGATCATGAGGTAGCTACTACAGAGGATTCCAACTATAAAGAAATTTTAGAAATGACAGAAATTGAATTTAAAATATGGATGGTAAAAACACTGAAGAAAATTGCCAAGAAAGTGGAAAATAATCAAAAGGAAATCCAAAAACAGAACCAAATAAGGGATGAAAGATATGAAGAATACAGAAAGTATATAGCAGAACTTAAGGAAGTAAAGCCATCAGAGAACTTAAAGATTCCATAGAAGGTATTAATAACAGTTAAGACTGTGGAGAAGAAAGACTCTCAGAGCTAGAGGATAAAGTTCTTGAACTAACACAGGAAGCTAAAGAGACAGAAAAGAAGAAAAAGAAAGCATAACTTTCACTGGGGAATTATGACACTTCATGAAGCATTCAGACATATGAATTATAGGTATCCCAGATGGGGAAGAAGAATGCCCCAGAGGAATGGAAGCCCTACTAGAGCATATCATAAATGAAAATTTCCCAAGTATAACCAAAGATTCTGACACACTCTTTTCAGAGGGATATCAAACCACTGGTCATCTCAACTAAAACAGAGCCTCTCAGTCAAGAACCTGTCCAAAGTTAAGATGAAATAGAAAAATCTGCAAGTAGCGAGGAGTAAGTGACAACTGATCTACAGGGGCAGACTCATAAGGGTGACAGCAGATTTCTTTTTTTTTTTTTGAGACAGAGCCTCAAGCTGTCACCCTGGGTAGAGTGCCATAGCATCACAGCTCACAGCAACCTCCAATTCCTGGACTCAAGCAAGTCTCCTGCCTCCGCCTCCCAAGTAGCTGGGACCACAGGGCCCGCCACAATGCCCGGCCATTTCTTGGTTGCAGCTGTCATTGTTGTTTGGCAGGCCCAGGCTGGATTCGAACCTGCCAGCTCAGGTGTACATGGCTGGCGCCTTAGCCCGTTGAGCCACAGGCGCCAAGCCGACAGCAGATTTCTTAAATGAAACTTTTCAAGCCAGAAGGGAATGGTCATCTATCTTTAACCTTCTTAAACAAAACAATTTTCAGCCCAGAATTCTATATTCTGCTAAGCTAACCTTTAAAATTGGTGGAGAAATCAAATATTTTACTGATACACAAACACTGAGGAAATTTGCCATGAGACCAACTCTACAGGAAATACTTAGACCTTTTCTCCACACTGACAATCACAATGGATCAGCAGCAAACAAGACACCCAGAAACTAAAAGACAAAACCTAACTTCCACAGTAACATAAAAGATAAAAGTAAGCAATGGACTTTCAAAAATTAAGTTAAATATGGCTTGGCGCCTGTGGCTCAACAGGCTAAGGCACCAGCCACGTACATCTGAGCTCGCGGGTTCGAATCCAGCCCAGGCCCACCCAACAACAATGACGGCTGCAACCAAAAAATGGCCGGGCGTTGTGGCAGACACCTGTTGTCCCAGCTACTTGGGAGGCAGAGGCAGGAGACTCACTGGAGCCCAGGAATTGGAGGTTGCCATGAGCTGTGATGCCACAGCACTCTATCCAGGGTGACAGCTTGAGGCTCTGTCTCAAAAAATAAAAATAAATAAGTTAAATAGAACTCAGCCACACTTATCAATTCTCTCAATAAATGTTAATGGCTTGAATTCCCTACTGAAGAGGCACAGGCTGGCTGATTGGGTAAAAAACCATAGCCATACATACACTGTATACAGAAAACACACGTAGCCTTGAAGGACAAAGAAAAACCCAGGGTGAAGAGATGGAAAACAATATTTCAGTCCAATGAAAATCAAAAGAAAGAAGGGTCACAATCTTATTTTCAGAATTTGAAGAAACTAAAGTCAAAAAAGACAAAGATGGACACTTCATACTGGGCAAGGGAGCAATACAACAAGAGGACATTTCAATTCTAAATATTTATGCACCGAACTTAAGTGCTCCCAGATTTATGAAACAGACCTTAATTGGTCTGAGCAATATGATATCTATAACACCATAATGGTAGGGGCCTTTACAGAGCTGGACAGATACCCTAAGCAGAAATGAAGCAAAGATACAAGGGACTTAAACATGACCCTAGAACAACTGTGCTTAATAGACATATACAGAGCATACCATCCCAAAGCTAAGGAACATACATTCTTCTTGTCAATCCATGGAATATTTTTCAAACTAGGTCATATCCTAGAATAAAAATCAAACCTCAGGTGACGCCTGTGGCTCAATGGAGTAGGGCGCCAGCCCCATATGCCAGAGGCAGCAGGTTCAAACCCAGCCCCAGACAAAAACTGCAAAAAAAAAAAAAAAAAAAATCTAACCTCAATAAAATCAAAAGAATTAAAATTATACCTTGTACACTCTCATATCACAGACAATAAAGGTGGAACTCAGCTCCAACTAAAATTTTCATCCCAACACAAAGGCATGGAAACTAAACAACCTTGTGCTGAATGAGGTCCAAGTAGGTCCAAGAAGAGATTAGTGAGGAAATAATTAACTTCCTCAAACATAACAAAAATGAAGACACAAGCTACCACATCCTGTGGAATAATCCAAAAGTAGCCCTAAGAGGGAAAATTATTGTATTAGATGCCTATATCTAAAAACCAGAAAAATAGAGCACATAAATAATTTAATGAATGGCCAGGCCCGATGGCTCACGCCTTGTAATCCTAGCCCTCTGGGAGGCCAAAGTGGGTTGATTGCCTGAGCTCATGAGTTTGAGACCAGTCTGAGCAAAAAGTAAGACCCTGTCTCTACTAAAAATAATAAAAAACTGAGCCAAGAGGATTGCTTGAGCCCAAGAATTGGAGGTTGCTATGAGCTATGATGCCATGGCACTCTACCCAGGGTGACAGCTTGAGACTGACTTAAGATAACAACAAAAACCAATCTAATGAATCATCTTAAAGAAATGGAAAAGGGGCTCGGTGCCTGTGGCTCAACGGGCTAAGGCGCCAGCCATGTACACCTGAGCTGGTGGGTTCAAATCCAGCCCAGGCTGCCAAACAACAATGATGGCTGCAACCAAAAAATGGCTGGGCATTGTGGCGGGCAACTATAATCCCAGTTACTTGGGAGGCAGAGGCAGGAGAATCACTTAGGCCCAGGAATTGGAGGTTGCTGTGAGCTGTGATGCACAGCACTCTATCCAGGGTGACAGTTTGAAGCTCTGCCTCAAAAAAAAAAAAAAAGAAAGAAAGAAAGAAATGGAAAAGCAAGAGCAATTCAATCCCAAACCTAGCAGAAGAAAATAGGTAACCAAAATTACATCAGAAATAAATGAAATTGAAGACAAAAGAATAATTCAGAAAATTAATGAAACAAAAAGTTGGTTCTTTGAAAAAATAAATAAAATTGATAAACTATTGGCCAGATTAACTAGGAAATAGAAAGTAAATCTTTAATAACGTCAATCAGAAATGAAAAGGGGGAAATAACAACTGATACCACAGAGACAAGAGATTATTTCTGACTACTATAAAAATCTCTAGACCTAGAAATTTGATAATGTGGAGGAAATGGACCAATACCTGGAATCACACCATCTCCCTAGACTTAACTGGGAAGAAATAGATCTCTTGAACAGACCAATATCAACCACAGAGATTGAAGCAATAAAAAAGCTTCTATCAGGGGCAGCACCTGTGCCTTAGTCAGAAAGGCGCCAGCCCAATATACCGAGGGTGGTGGGTTCAAACCCAGCCCCAGCCTAACTGCAACCAAAAAATAGCTGGGCCTTGTGGTGGGCACCTGTGGTCCCAGCTACTCAGGAGGCTGAGGCAAGAGAATCACCTAAGCCCAGGAGTTGGAGGTTGCTGTGAGCTATGTGATGCCATGGCACTCTACTAAAGGCGATAAAGTGAGACTCTGTTTCTACAAAAATAAAAAATAAAAAATAATTAAAAAAAAAAGCTTCTACCAAAAAAAAAGCCTGGGACCAGATGACTTCATATCAGAATTCTATCACACCTTCATAGATGAGCTTGTACCTATAATGCAGAATTTATTTCAAAACATTGAGAAAGAAGGAACATTCTCCAATGCATTCTATGAAGCAAACATCACTCTGATTCCAAAACCCGGAAAGGACACAACTAAAAAAAAAGAACTACAGACCAATTTCACTAGTGAATATTGATGCAAAAATACTCAACAAAGGCTCAGCACCTGTGGCTCAACGGGCTAAGGC